>DF239976.1:94234-125118 GCA_000507305.1 Breviolum minutum Mf 1.05b.01
GTACTAAGTAAAAATACTATTAACACAACCATTCATCTTTCATCATTATTATCATTAATACAATAAGCAGTTCATTGATTTATCATTACTAATACTTCAAGTTTCTTTATTAAGGGCTGAAGCAACATTGATTTATTCAAATTAAATCATCTTCATCTTGTCTTACTTACCCTAACAAGTTGCTGAAGCAGCAGCTCCATGGGGCCCGGAAATCGCCCCGATCCCATATATATATATATATTTCAAAACTAGCATAGCCCCCTGCAAATAGACTCCTGGGAAAGGATATTCCTATTGGAAACCACCATTTTTAGGGGTGAACTGTTGACCAATCAACCATGTTGGGGATAAACAAATCACCAATTAACAGTAGACCTTCAACCAAGTAAATCACCCAGTAGACCTTAACCACCAAAGACAATCAACCACAAATCCATGTGTGCTGCTGTCTAAACTTCCATTATTTCCCAAAAAACCAGTAGGGGATGTCACATCAACCCAATAATTATAGGTCTTAGCTTTATATATTTTTTTCCCATGAAATTAAGGAAGGATTCCCGTCATTAAAGGTGGGATGATGAGTTTATCCCCCAATTTTTAGGGAGTTTTTTAGGACCCCTGGAGGTGAATGAACTTTCTGTGTTGAGACCACAGGTGTTTCTGGTCTCTCAAAGCTCCATAGCTGGCTCGGATGATGGGTTGTTACAGCAACAGGTGGATGAGGCAACAGGGGTTCCACCGGGGCCTGGAGGTGTGAAAAGTCATGGGTTTTGTTTTGTTTTCCTTTAAGGAGTTGGGAGGTGGTTCTGGGGTTCACAAAATTGTTTGGAAGGGAGTGAAGGGAGCAGCGACTTTTTTTTTGGATTGAACGTACATCAGCTTCTGTATGTAGATGTTGAAACAGAACGAATGCAAGAGAATCGGCAATGTCAATGTGTGCTGGTTGAGTTTTTAGTTGTAGTCCCAAAATGAACCAGAGTATTTTTTCACGGAATTTGATCAAACATGGACCGGACCGAAAGGGATCTGCAAAAAAAAACCCAATCCAATCAAGGTTTCCAAGAAGAGAAAGGACTTGCATGGATCCTTAGCGCCTTGGCCGTTCGTTTACGACACGTTTCCTCTTGGGGTCATCTTGGTGGCAACTACTAGGCAAATCACAGGAGTCATGGTCCCAAAAAACGAAACTGGCAAGGCTTGGTGTCACTTGTTGGTGGGGGATGCTAAAAAATGATACCTTCAAAACAGGCGAAATGTGGAGAAATATATAGTAGTAATGCATTGGTACTCCCAAATATTCCTATATGTATACTGTATGTCTACGTATGTGTACTTGTGCCAAATGATGGTGATGGGATCCTTTGTTGTAGTCTATTTCTCATGACAACTTCTTAAACCTTCAACCTATCCACCCTATATCCACCCTACTGGTGAGCATTCTCCCAGGAAGTTTTGCGGAAGGAGATGTCAGAAGTTGCTGCCAAACATTCTGCAGCCAAGGAGGCAAAGGAGACCTGCATAGTAAGTTAGAAGGACCAATAGCGGTTTCAAGGTTTAGAAGGCTTTGTATTGTGTATCAACGAAATCTCGTTGAAGTGTTGTATCAAAAAGATTAAAATATCCAACAAACATCCCAAGCGTTCGGATATTGATCGTCCTTTCCTGGATTCAGCAGATGAAAGGATTGTAACACCTGGAGTTTGAAGCTGTTTTCACATGTTCACAGCGATCTGGTCAGGCAAAAGAAAGTGCAGTGGAAGTGACCAAACTTCAGGAGAACGTTGCTGATCCAGTTTAACAGTTGGTGACGGCTCCTTTGTAACAGATTCTCCCAGTGGTGCACGACAATGGCCTCACTTTTTTTGGGAATTTGGAGCTTGGTGAAAAAATGTGTATTGAAGTATGGTTAGATGTACGTATATGTAGATATATATATATATATAATATATATATATATATGCATACACATATGTCTACATAATCATATGATCTGATCTATACATGAATAATTATATACCAGTATGGTACCTAATTGCGAAACTACCTTACTAATTGCGAATGAGGGATCTCTAATTGCGAAACACTGTGTGTATACCTAATTGCGAAACAAATTAGGTCCTACCCTCAATTATATACAAACAAATCTATATATACATACACAATAGTATATATACAAATTCACCCAGACCTGAGTGAGCAGTTGTCAACTCTCCTAGGGCTTTGGAGGACGGTTGTTGCAATTTCATTCTCCCGAGGTGCTAGCAATCTGAGGTCAACAAAAACGGTCAATGAAGAAATCTGGAGCAACTTCCTATTAGTGATGTATGAATGATACGGCAGGATGGAAAACTCATATAAAAACAAATTGTGCAGGAGCAGGCTGAAAAATGGCGAAAAGAGACTTCTGAGGGTGACCGTGTTGATGAGAGTGGCTTGGTTTCTGAGGTTTTTATGTGTATCCCTCTATGAAGGGAGTGTAGTCATACCTTGGGTTCGAAGGATACCACCAGTTTTCAATAGTTGGCCACCTTTTGGCTGCATCAAATGCTGTTGATGGTTCAGAAATCCGACGAAACACCTGGGATAAAGAAACTCAAAAGTAAGATGATACGGATGATACTGTATCTAAGCTACCTGTCAATTGTTACAGTATTCTTTCCATCACGCACAGCAAGATCATAGGCTCCAACTAAGGATGACTGACAAGGAAGGCGAACCTGATGTTTGCCTTAACAGTGTGCATGAACACATTCTATATACTGCATATATAATATATACATATATATATATTTAGATACACAGTATATAAGACTTCAACGGGTTCTCAAGAAATTGCTTTCTGCTAACTTGAACTTTATATCAACTTTGCCCTGTACAAGCAATCATTTGTGGAGGATCAACTTGGAACCTCCGGTTTGCCTATAGATATTGACTTAAGAATCAAGAAGTGAATCCTATTTGGATGCTGTTGATAGAAGAATTCCTTCACCACCTGGGATGTATCTAAGAAACCCTGTAAATAAAGAATAGGATAAACTACCTATCAACTGGTGCAGGATGTCTTCCATCAACAGTATGACAGCCTTGCATTGCCTCTTTTGATTACTGGAGGGTCCCTCACTACCAACAGGCAAAGCATCAACTTTCCAGTGATTGAGATGCCACTCCATGGAAGAGCAGAGTTTGAGCTAGCATGTTTTTTTTCATTCAAGGGAGACTTAGGGTTCTGCAACAGATGATGGGTCTGTTACATAACTAAGTGTTGCTACAGCTACGACATCATAGGCTGGCAGGGCCAGGAATGTGACCCATGGTGACCCATGCACGCGTATGATATATATATATATATATAGAAGGCATGAAATATCTGTTCCTAAAAAAGGTGAAGTCTTGGCAGTAGAAGCTGACTTTGCCAAGGCGAAGTGAAAATGGTGGGAGTTTTTGGGGAGGTGAAACATGGGATTTTTGAAAGACATACTTTATCTCTATATGTTTGTTTGAGAGTTGGTGGTACTTCCCCGGTGTTTCCATAGGATATAGATGACTTTTTATGTGTTAATGATTGTTTATGACTTTGGCCGAAACCGCCTTCATGGTAGTTGAGTAAGTAAGGGGAAATTAAATTTGTGTCAACTTTTCCATTGTGAAATATGAAATACTCTACCCAGGCGATCTGAACCTCTACCCAGGATGTTTGGCGAGAAAATGCACCCTTGCAGGTGCATCAAGTCTGGCGCAAGCGCAAACGCTTGTGCATGGAAACCTTGAGCACCTTAGGTGGTCAAAGGGAAAATCCAGGGGTTTTCTGGTAGCCATTTTGGTAGGAAGAGTGGTTGAATCCCGGGAATACTATGAAACAACAAATTTCTGAAAGACAGTTTTTTTTTTCTCGGAAAAAAGTGCATGTAATATCATAGGGTGTAAAGTTATACGTTGGCAAATTGGCATGTACAGATTCATATTTTACTATATTTACTTACGTGCTGTGCATGAACGATATGTGTCGATCGATCCTCGGACGATCTTGCTCGTTCTGGAGATTATTTCTTTGTGGTTGGTTGTCTAGTGAGTCCACCCTCCGCATACAGGGAAGCATGTTTTCTTTCACCCATCTAAGCAAGCTTAGAAACTATCCAGTAAGGAGGTTTTTCATGTTTTTTTGCATATTTTGCACGACACAGCAGAAAACCAGATGCCGTGTCTTTTCAAAGCCACCCTTTTGATCAATCTTAGACGATCACTTGCAATGCCTAAGACATCTGAAGGCTGTAAACAGATGACATCAAGCCTCCAAGCAATCCGTGCTCTGCAATTATTTATGTAAGTAAGTAGTGGCAATAGAACCCTTTTTTCACTGACCTGTTGTTTGAAATTCCGGTTGGCAAAACAAGGTTCTATACAGTATGATAGTTCATATAGTGATTTGTTGTATATTATCGGACAGAATAAGACTTGAACTAGGAATACAACGATAAATCATCTTCTATAACAACTAAATAACTAGAGAGGCTGATCACTCAAGCGTCACTTCCGGGATTTTGGCAGGTGAAGGAATGGGTATCCGCACCTCTCAATTAGTGGAGACCTATGGTGTTGACACCGATGAGGATTGCGGTCAGCTGATGCCACCAGAATTCATGCAGAGTTAGTTGAGCATACATTTGACCGTGGATTTGAAGGTGGATTTGTCTCTCAATTTCCTATGAATTGATTTTATTGATGCTTCAGAGCTGATGGTTTAGATAGCTTCGATTATGTTCGATCTTTCCAAATTGACATAATATTGATTTTCACTCGTCAGAAGCATTGCACTGCCGTTGTTTGGGAGAAATGAAATCCACGGAAAAGCCACGAAAGTCGTGGTCCTTGTTGTTGCACGGGCGTGTCGCTGCACAAGTCGGGCGAAGAGGGAGAGATCTTTTGCACGTAATTTTTTTGAGGTGAATGTGTGAAGACAAATTGACAAATGATGTTTCTTCACAAAAATGTACCAGCGATTGTCCCAAACATGTAGGTTGATGTATTTTATTGGAACAGAGAAGCAAAAACCTTGAGACATCGAAATAATTGCTCAGAGTAGTTTTATTACTTCGATCCCAAATGAGTCGGATGCAGAAAATACCCCGGTAGAACTCATCCTGGGAGAAGGTGCAAATCGATTCTCACTTTGGCGTCCTTTGTGCTTCGCTGCCATTTGCTGAAATGGACCTTTACATCGATGTTACATCGGATCAATCGGACGCGTCATTTTATGTACATCCTTTTGAACTGAACATGCCCCATCTTAAGAATAGGGGTTCTTTTCCAAGAAACATGAAGGAATAAGTCGACTTTGTCGTGCAAATGGCAGCCACTGGGGTTTTACACCGCATGACTGACCTATGTTTTGCGGTGTGGATTGGTCTTTTGGAACCATTGGCTACAAGACTTAGATGTTTGAGGGGGAAAGAAGATGAGGATTTTTGCCGATTCCATGCTTCATCAACCTCGACGAAGCTTAATTTCATATTCAAGAACATGGCATATCAATGCTCAATCTGCTAATGTGAAGTACTTGGCCTATGTAAGCCTATCTATTAGCAGACTATGTGCTAGGCTGCTAGATGTTTCATTATAAGAAGGTTCGGCTCATTGGACGTTTGACCTACCAGAGACTTTGGAGTTTCAGAGGAGTGCGATTGTATTGGACTTTCCTGACTACACTCGGAAGTCACAGAAACCAAGTTGCAGGTTTCTTCCACATTTCGAGATACGATATGCCGACTGCATTTGATAAAATCATCCAAGAACTGGAGCCAAAGACATCAAAGAAACCATGTATATTCATTGTTTTTGCATTTTATCCTTATCTTATTTTTTGTTGTACCTTTGTAGATGTGAAATGATACCCTTGTGTTTGGAGTTTCAACTCCAAACCAAAAAAAAACCCTTCATGAGATGGTAGCGAAATACTAGCTTTAAACATATCCGATTTTCTTCCTACAACGGCATCCAGGGGGGAAAAACCCCTCAGATTTGGTCCCCTTAGGATTTGGGGGGAATCCTTCAAGACTGGCCCAAGACTTCTGATTAAATGATTTTTTTCGATGAATCACCTAGAAAGTATACCATTCCTGTGGATGCAACCTGTCTTGCCCTCTCAGTTTTGACACCGCCGAGACCTTTTTGCAAAAAAAATACATCTTATAACGATGGGGCCAATCGGCTGATCCAATTTATCATCAGTCGTCGGCTGTGGCACAAAAACACCTGGCCTAAAAAAGATTCCTTTTGGACAAGCAGATGTTTCTCTTGAGGCATCCAGTCTGATATTCTCAGATGATTGGAGTGTTCAATCACCTCCGCAAAGTACAGCATTAGGGTTCCATTACCATTCTCAGGAGGTGAGCCAGGATCCCTAGGTTCTGTTGCTTCAAAATAATGCAACTTCAACAATGAGAGTTACGGAATTTGAGCGAAGCATCAGGTCAGATGTAAGAGAGATGTCAGGGCACGGGCTATCCAGGTTGTATAGCTTCGTTAATTGTATGAAGTTGTTAATCTGACCAGGTTTCTACAATTGGCAACACACAAGCTTGTGCTCCTACTATCTTCTACTTGTCCCTAAAGCCTTTTAAAGCCATGATTTGGAGCCACAAGCCGTTGAATCACAGTCCTCGTTCTGCAGTTCGGCAGATCTCCTGTGCCAAATATCAAACAAAAAGCGACTAGCCAGCGGATGAATGGGACACCACTGTAGAATGGCATCTCTCCAAATCTACTGGGACACTATACTGACTTTAGCTTTTCGGTTTCTTTATAGATCAGATCCCTTCCAAAAAATTGATAACTGTCGGTATAACGGACACATGGTGTATAGTTATCGGTGGCACACTTTTATCATATTGATCCAATAAAGTTTTCCTAATTTTCAAATCACACTTGAAGGGGGGGTTCCACTATTGGCTAACCATTCGTAGAAGGTTTTTTCCGAAAGCTTGAGGGGTGGTTTGGAACTCTTGTCAAGAAATGCTTGGGGACATAATGTTGATTACTCCAGCTGCCAATGTTGGTACATCAATGGGAAGCCACCTGTGATGGATTGAAAAATCGGCACACTTACATACACGTATACCCGATAACTGAGGGTTCCATGATTGGAGCATTACTGTAAAAGACAAACCTTAGAAATACCAGGGATCGTTACATTACCGTACCATTTTTTTTTGGGGGGGGATGAAACAATGCAACATGATGCACATCTACGGTAATTTTGAAGGATTTTACCTTACTTGTGCATTGCTTGAGTTGGTGATCTAATGACCCGCTAAATAACAACAGACTCCGAGATGGCAAAAAGGAAACCCTGCAACGCATATAAATCTTGAGGTTGGGACACCCTGAGAAGGATGCCAGCAGCATGGTGGTCATGCGCGGTGCCGAAGTCTTGGCTGAAGCTCTTACAAGGTCGGAGTTGCAAGGACTTGAGGAGTTCAATCGTTGCTGCAGCTTTGGGAAGTAGAACTTGACTGCCTGCTGCGCTGTTATGACCAACACGTGACCAATTTGGATAAATGGCGAGGTCTTTTTTTGGTCCGTTTGTTTCCATATTTGCAATATATGTTCCTCGAGTGTTTTCATGTATTTATTTGCCCTTCTGTTTTCCGTATACTATACCGTATTTTCCTTTTCCTCATGTATATACTCTCGGACTCTCCCAATGTTCTTTTATCAAGATATTATTCTCTCCATCTTTGTTGGAGAATATTCCCCATCTGTAAGTTTTTCAACAAAATACTGTAGTGGTATCCCGAGACCATTGGGTGATCATCATTTCTGTGAAACCTACACAATTGATCATGTTGCATATACACCCCAGTAACAGTCACCACCAGGAATCTTATATTGTTAGTAAGGGATCCTGAACGAAACCAGATCATTTGTGAAGATTGCATCCTGGGTGGGGGGTAGATCCAATGATCATGTCATTGCAAAACCCACAAGATTTAAGATCTATGTATAGTACAATTTACCTACATTGACTATAGAAATCAACTTTAAGTGCATACCTGGACCTGGCCCGTTCAAAAGGGTGCCGAAATGGTGCCAAACTATATTTAAGGTCTCTTAGGGTAAAAAATTGACATCCCAGACCCTTTAAGGTGCTGGTAGGTAAAAATATATCAGTCCTCCTTTTTCCTTTTTCCATCCTGACCCCTTCCTATGGAAACACCAGACCCTCCGAACGTGAACCTCCAAAATTATCCCAAATTCGGATTCTTAGGGCCCATGGATCCATCATGGAAGTCTGGTCACGAAACAACAACCAGATGCTCTTTCCGAACACCCCAGCTGATAGGTCGGACCTCGATGCAGGAATTCGTTGGGGTGCCGCTGAGAACATTGCCCAGTTGGGCGAGGTGGCCTCCCCCAAAACCCCGGTTTTTTTTTTGATTTTTTTGTGGGAAAAAAATACGTAGAACAAAAGACCCGCGATAAAAATCCTTTCGAGAGGTGAAGGGGTAAGTTGAGGAAATTTCAATTTGTAGCTTTCAAACAAATCGAACATCAATCTGAGAAACGGAATCTTGAGAGACCTGGAATTTCATTTGAAGGCGGACAAAGATGAGCTTCGTGTTGAACCATCAATCCACTGGGCGAAACCCCGCTGGTTCAGGCCGCGGGCAATACAGCAGCTTTTGCATTAGCCAAGGTACCGGTGGTGTTTTTGATGAAGGGCGAAGTTGTGGAAACCCCGTGGGTTTGTTTGGGTTAGATTGGGATTATACTATGTAAGTACTAAGTAATGTTGTGAATAGATATTGTATATGTTTATACATTATTTCAAAAGTTAGCCTCTTAAAAGGCACCCCAATGTCATGGAAAATAGTTTGGACAGAACAGTTCACAGAACAGTTCACAGAACAGTTACCTTAATAGGCGTAAATAGTTCTGCAGTTCTGCATGAAATATGTAAATTTAATGATATTATGATAATGATATTATGATATTTCATATTTTTCTTGTATATTCATTCATATAAATATACATATATCATATATATTTATAGACTATATATCTGGTCCTGTGCATGAGGTCTGCAGCCATTTTGGTTTCAATTTTGTCAGTGAGTTGATGTCGCTTTCACCCTCACGCTCCAAGAGAAACTCAGCTTTGTTTCATGACATTTTTATTGTGGTGTGCTGTTCATTGGGGATGAACATTTTTATTGTGGTGTTTCATGACATTTTTATTGGGGATGAAGTATTGAAAAGCTGTGGAATCATTTTGAGATTTTTGCACGGAGTCAATCAGACATTTCCATTTGTAATCTCAACCAAGGACGGAAGATTGACTTCGGTGGCAGCTGTGACTGGTCATTGCTTCCAGAGAGCTGGTGCTCAAAGTGGCTCGTCCCAACTTTGCCCATGTGTTTGTCTAAATCATTAATACTGATTGCAGTTGCAATCACAATATCCAGCGTTTGATATGAACATATTATATGAATATGAATCTGTAAGACTTAAATTGTAAGTTTAGTGAACTCTAAATTATGGTCAGTCTAAATATGTAGTGTACACCAATGCGGCATCAAAACGACCTGGGGGGACCAGAAGAAAGAGATAGGTACAGCAGGTCCACGAGGTAGGGGGTGCTGTGTTCATGTCACCTTCCTTTGGCACGATCACATGTAATAGGTTCCTTTGGCGCGCAAGTAGTTGTCGTATTCCGAGGTACTTGCAACTGGCAGATTTTGATCCCTCAAAGGTGAAGGAAGACCATCCACCGTCACTTGGCAATCTTGTTTGGACATGGTGGCTGGATTGTGCCAGGATTGGCGTTTTTCAGAGGGTGTGCACTGGCTGGAGGGATTGGTCAGTCTTTTGGGGAATTTTGGTTTCTTTCCACCATAAATTGGTTTCTTTCCCCTTTGTTCACTCAATGTCAATATAACATGGACAAACTATAAATTGGTAGGAACATCTCATGTCCCTGCGATTGTTCAGGTAAGGGTAAGGGACGAGGACAAATTGTTGGTTGCAAGTATTCTTTCATTCAAAACTGCTACAAGCAAAGCAAGGTCCAATAAAATCACCAGGACCATAAGTGCCGATAAATTGAGGGTCTAGGTAACTGATAGATACTGGGAGACATTCTGGCACTCTGATTTTTTAATGATTGATAACGTTGGATCGTCATTAGGATCAGGGTACCATAAAAATTAAGGTCCCCCTTTAGTAGCTCCCCTACTAACACATTGTTTCTCAAATGGACTAAGAGGAGTAGTGGTAGTAGATTCTAACATTTCAATTGTTGTGCTGCAGTGTGAGACTTGTGGTTCAAGTTTTTTCCACAATGGAGCCTCCTCGTGATGCTGTTTTGGGCCGTTGGGTCAATGGTGAGCTCTTTGTGAACATCAACGGCGCTTGGAGACCGGTATGGCTGACAATGCCAATGAATGTGGGAGCTGCTCGGATTCTCCAAGGCCGCCAGATGGTTGAGGACGATTCGGATGATGACCCGAGGATTGTGATGTGTAGTCCTCCTCCTCCCGCAGTTGTGGCTCCACGTCCGAAGCAGAGACCTGTCCAGGCTCCTGTCCATGGACCTACTCCTCCGCCAACTCCTCCGCCAGCATTTCGCCTTGCATCTTGATTTGTCCCTTCAAGTTTTTCTATGCCACAGATGTGATTTGCTGGTTGACTCGCTTTATCACGCTGTTTTGTAAGTTTCATTTGAATGTTAATCATTTGACATTTGATTTGACGTTTGTTTTGGCATTTTAGTGTTTTTGTCAGAGTCAATGATGAACTATAGATAATAGATGATGTAAGTAATCATGAAAATGTATTGTCATTGCCACTGTGGTTGATGATTAGTGTAGTGTTTTGAAAATATAGGCACAGGTTACATAGGTTCATAATAATTCATGACTCATGACTCATGACTCATGACTCATGCATAACTCATAACTCATAACATATAGTTTTTCTTACTTCCAATTTTAAGTGTGAATTGCGCTTTGATTATGTTGTAGCAAATGTATCTTTGAAACATTTGACTCATATGACTTGACATGAGCGATGAAATTTAAGTCCGAATAACATCTTTGTTGCATCATGCAATGGTTGAATTTAATGTTTGCTTTTTTCATGATTCATGATTCCGATTCGAGAAATTCCAATTTGTGAATCAATGGCATGTAGCAGCAGTGTATTGTGAGTATTTGTTTTGAACATTTAGAATTTAGATTCAGAGTCAGATTGTTTAATTGTAAGTAACAACGTGTTCAAGTTGGTGAGGTGTATGTTGAAGGCTTTCAGGCTATCAGTATCAGTAGTTAGTTGTTTCATTTCATATCGAATCATATCCTGTTTTTCACTCCTGAAGTGTTCGCAGCCTCCACAGCCAAGGGACAGAAGGGCGGCGGCAGCCCTGAGCATCCATGGCAATATGATCAATGGAATCAGCAACAGCAAGGTGAACATGCAGAGCATGGCAAGGGTGGCAAGGGCGGCAAGGGCGGACATGGACATGGCGGCCACGGTGACGAAGGTGATCCAGGATTTGGTGGTCTAGGAGGTGGTGGTCCACATGCTGGATATGGCAGCCATGAATATGGGTATGGCCCTGGCAGTGGTGAAGAGACTGCACAGCAGATTCTTGGATTAATTCATCATGTTTCTTTCTCATTTTTGATTTTTGTCGCTGTGCAACATAAAGCCCTGGTGACGCGGTGTAGTACTGAGGGACATTTTTCCTCCGTTTATTATTTCATTCACTCAGTTCCTGTTCGTACTAAATAAGGTGACCTTGTGAATTTTGTGCACCATTGTGAATGTGAATGATGATGATTATGCCATGTCGGAATGATTGCGATGGTATTGACTACTTCAATTGCAAACACATGTTATTGGACCATTTTGGATCTAAAAGGTTTGGCCATCCTTAGGCAGNAGTGTATGATTCATGATTTATCATGGCTCATGAACCATGAATCATGTGGAATTCGTTCGCAGGCATAGGCAGCATAGGTACAAGATTTGGATAGTATTGAGATTTGGATTGTGTAGGCATAGGTTTAAGAATGGGTATTCGGAATGCGGTATATGATTTAAAAATATTATATTATTCTTATACAATCATTCAAATATACGGCAGTTATAGTAGTCACCTCAGCAACCTCAAAATTATGTCCTTATTGCAAGACATGAACATGTTTTCAGGGGACACTGGCACTCTATCCAACAACCCACCACAGAACCCAGGCTCAGAGCCTTTTTGCTTTGTTTGTACCAGGATAGGCTACTATAGGTGGTTGGTCTAGACCTGCTTTTCCGGGGCTAAGTCAAGTGTTTAGTCCTGTTGCTACGGATTTGATTGGTCCGCCGTGCCAAGGCTGAAAGTCTTTGGAGCCTGCGAAGGTGCAGGGACACTGGGGTATGTTATGAATCTTGGCAGTATTTATGCAAACATGCCTTGACAGTTGGTCAACAGTAGTTGAATACCAGGCCCCCTCGCAACACATTCAAATAAACAAATGTAAAAACTGCACATGGCAATAGCAGATTCCAAGCCATCCCAGATTTGGCTTGACTTGTGACAGACTCAAACTAAACAACTTCAGTGTTGCGTTCATTTTACCCTGTACCAAGGAAGACGATTTGCTCCGAAATCAATGTGCCCTATCGGCTTCTCTTCAGCTCCGAGATCCACGAAGGAGCTCGCAAATGGATCTTGCGGCATTTTGATTGCAACTTTGGCAGAAGATTCGGGATAAGGTTAGAGACTTGATTTGATTTGAGCCAACTCGGGCCTACTTGTATGTTACTGTCTACTACTATTAATTGGTGTTGCTTTCCATTCAAGCACGCACTGGGTTTATCATGACCATTGGATACATGATACATTATGATTATGATACATTTGACATTTGTTCTATGTCCCCCGAGCCGTATCAGTTGCACTTGTATTTCGATGGTTGCAAGGAATTTTGGAAGGCTTCATGTGCAAAGTCTGAAATTTCTCGTCAGGTGATAAATCAGGTCCATTGATGAGTAATTAATGACTCTCATGACTCATGACTCATGCTCATGACTGTGTGTGTTTTCAGTAATTTTGTGATTAACTAGTTAGTAAGTAATAGTAATATCTTATCTAGTCATAGTAATAGTAATAGTATTAGTATTAGTATTAGTATTAGTCTAGTCATAGTCATAATTAGTGATAATAGTCTTAGTCTTAGTCATAGCAATAGTAGCAATAGTAGTAATAATCCGTCAGTAATAACAAGTAAGAGGTAAGTAAGAGAGTAAGTAAGTAATAAGTTTCGATGGACAATGGAGTAATAAGTAATTAGTAGTAATTAGTACTCAGTAGAAATAAGTTATAAGTAAGTAGTAAGTACTAAGTACTAAGTAAAAAGTAATAATAAGAAGTAATAGCGAGTCATAAGAGTCATAATTAGTCAGAGAGTCATGAATAATTTCAAATTACAATCAATAGTAATAGTTTGATTATAGTATAATTCATGTAGTAATGACAATGAATCAATGATAGTAATTAATAGTAGTAGTAATAGTAATGGTCAATGGTCGTAACTTAGTATAGCAAGTTAAAAGTAACAACAGTATCTTGAAAGCATCTAAGTGAGTACTCAGCCCTGATTAAGTAATTGATGAAAATATTTGGACTAGACTGGGACTCGACACCTACCGTATTAGCGGGATGATTTTTTGTATGAGGGTATCGGTATGAGTCTCAGTACAGTATGAGTATGAATCATTTCTTGATTCATGATTTTAGATTCGATACAATGAATAAATGAACACGAACCTTACAGTTTCAGACAAAGCCATATTTGAACTGTATCTGTATGATATTCTCAGCATTGAGTCAAAAAGGCTTGAACAGAAACATCTAAACCTATTGTCAGTTTGTATCATGGAAATGGGAAAATATGATTTTTAAACGAGGACTGGACGATGAATCCATTTGTGATAGTCAGAGTTTGATGGTCACGAGTCACAGGCAATGATTTATTGACGTGTTAGTTAGTTAGTTGAAACAAATCTAAACGGATTTTGGGACTTTGGAAAATGTGAATGATGCGATGCGATTTGATTTGTGGGCAGCATTGATTGGTACGGTATGTATGTCTGTTTGTCTGTTTGTATGTATGCAACTGTACTGTATGTATAACAGGGTCCCTTTGCTCTAGCACGCATCCCACTTTCAAGCCTCCATTTCTTTCCAGTTGAGCACTTCTTTAGCGACATCCATGACGATGAGTCGGGCGGGTACTGCCACACTTGCGACTGCAACCATGAGAAGCTCGCTGGTGAGATGGAAGGATGCGGTAGGGCACCTTGCTTGCAATGGTTCAAAGGAAAGCCCCACAGTCAATTTCGAGGTGTTTGTAGTTGGCAGCTTTTTTTCCTTTGAACAGTCTGAGAAATCAACGTGTTGCATGTTTGGTGCATGATATCGGACTATTATTATGTTCCTATTTAATGCCGTCGCCTTCAGTATCGATATGATAAGTTCTTAGTTTGTTTTAGGGTCACCTTGTACTTTTAGTCTTTTAGTCTGCTAGACAATGGCAATGGCAATAGACGATAACGCCCAGGGGTTCACACCTGCACAACAAGCATTTGCATCTTTCATTGTTCCATGATCACCTAACTTCCTTCATCACTGATAAGATTACAGGATGCATTAGCTGAGCTGCATTATTTTTGAATTAGCAAGCCATATTGAATTGTTTCCTGGCATTTGATCCACATGCCAAGCCTCCATCACATTGATGCAAGAAAATGCCATTAATCTATGCTCTGCACAACCGCTTGAACTCATCCAAGGGCCAAGCGGATCTATATTTGGTTGGAATCCCCTGCCAGTTATTTTCCATTCTGAACAGCAAGAGTCACAGCCCGGGATACAACCCTTTTAAGGAGCCCCTCGGCCACAAAAAGCAGTAATTACTCGACTGTGAGCAGTTTGGTTTGTGTAAGTAGTAAGGAGGCAATGTATTGTGCTTGAAATCATCTTTGCACTCGTGCAACTTAGGAAAGGAAGCAGTGTTGTGAAGTGCGCCTTGAAGAAAATCCGCAAATACAACCCAAGAACGTTCTGCATAGAAGAAGTTTCTTGCCAGAAGTGAAATTCAGGTTTGTTCTGGGACTGTGGAAAATTTTGGTCACCAGTCTTTTCCATCAATGGAATTCAGAAACTGGAAAGAAAGTCATACAGCATACAGTCATACCGTCATACCAGTATACAGTATACAGTCTAATTCTGACTATCATACAATAAAGCTGTATTCTAGACTATTGACTATTGAACTATTGACAGTGAAAACAACACCTGTGATGTTTGATGCTTTTAAGTATTCATATTCCTTGAAAATAGCANAAAGTCATACAGCATACAGTCATACCGTCATACCAGTATACAGTATACAGTCTAATTCTGACTATCATACAATAAAGCTGTATTCTAGACTATTGACTATTGAACTATTGACAGTGAAAACAACACCTGTGATGTTTGATGCTTTTTAAGTATTCATATTTCCTTGAAAATAGCAAATGTTTCCTTTCAATATGCAGTTTGCAGCAGCAGAATAATGATTTGATTTCTGATGTGTTTTTATGCAGTTCATAACATGTTTATTTATTTGAAAAATAAGAATAACTCCGGCCCATACCGTACCCTACAACTAATTCAACTGATACTCGGACTATATTATATTTCGTTTATTGACTTTGAATCATACATCATACATACATTGATAATGTACGTATATTTGACATGTAACTTAAAACTTTTCATAACACATAGTAATAGTAACATAACATATCAAATCATAGGATTTTTCAAGTTCTTTCATATCAGTAATTTACGGTAGACTGTATGTCTGTCATGTCACATCCAACAATATATTTGATTTGATGATATGCTGGCTGATTCGATTTGCTGCTTTACTATATTGAAACCTAATAGTACATCAATGCGTGGATCATAGGACCCTTTGATTTCTCACACATGCTTTGGCTTGCATGGTGATTTGTGTTCACTGTCCAATGATAGTCAAAGATCGACGATAGCTAGTAATCGTCATATATTTTGTGATTTGTACAAACAGTCACATATGTCACATGTCACATGTCAGTTGAATATAATATGAATTTCAAATTCATATTGACATGTTCAAAGTACGTTGCATTTAATATTAGTGAAGTACAGACAGTGTGACAGTTTTGCTAAAATATAGAACCAAATTGCATGATTCACTGTATATCATCTCATTGTCATTCGTCAGTATGCTTTTGCTACTCTGGCATTACTTGATCCCGATTGAAATATTAAGACATTGCGACATGCATCATTGCTCATATAAAATCTAATATATCTTTGCAGCAGCCTGGCAAGGTCGAATCCATTTGCTACAAATGGCCAAAGCCATGGGTGATTGAGGGCAAGAGCTATGAGGCACCAACAGGGTGGGCATTCAACGACGACAGGACAAGTTCTTGGCTACAGTCTATAATAGAGCTTGTAAGCATATATGTTCTGGCAGTAAGTCGCATGCCGCACTAGCGTAAGTCCTGAAACGGTTTGACTACTTTAGACCTGTCATAAGTTGTGAGTCGAGTTGTATGTATGTTCTAAGTTCTGCATCATTCAGAATCATTCATACGTTGGATGCACTCTGGGGTAACAGGCAAAGTATTTGTTACGTTGAAGCCGCAGTCAGTCATTGTGTTTTTGTTTGAGTTTTGTTGTTGCATTTTCATGCTGACACTGATACATATCCTTTCTTGTGGTCCCCAGCCATGTCATGACATTGTTCAAGCACCGGCTAAAGTGTGCTGTATTTGGACGCTACAAGCAGCGCAGCAAAACTATTGTGTTTTCACTGAGTTTTCACTGACTGAGGTCTACACTAGAGTTGAACGATCACTAGTGACTGAAGAATTCAAGAAAATGATATGAGATGTGAGACATGGCCACAAGTTTTTTGAAATCTAGTGACTTTTCAAAACGCAGTCATTTTGATGCAAAGTAAGAACCCAACCGATTTTACCAGTAGACATGCCCATAGCCTTGCTAGAGCTGTTCGCAAATGACGTGAGAGACGACAGTGACGAGCATGATGCAAGTGGCGATAGTTCAAGCAGCTCGTCCTCTGAGTCTTCAACGTCAAGCAGCAGCTCCAACTCGACCAGTGCTGGCAGAGTCAACGCTGAGGAGGCAGAACTTCGCTGGATTCGTGGCAGAAGGCGGACAGAAGCAGCACGTGCTCAGCGCAGAATCAATGCGGAGAAGAGGCGACAAGCGACTTGCTTTACGATTTGGGCTGCTAGTTTCCTTTTCTGGATGAATTGGAATTGGTCCCCATGCTTTTCTTTCAGGGAAGCAGCACTTTGGAAACTAGGATCAACAAATAATAATAATAATTTAATAATATGTTTTGATGTTTGGTTAAACATGAAGCCAACTCACATCTCAATTAATCATAGAAGCAGCATGTCATTATCATATCACACCATATCATCTCAATCAGTCGGAATCAGTCGTGATAGTATCAATCTATCTCAGAATTCTCTCAGCTCACTAAGTCACTAACGGTTAAATTCACTGTTGAAATCGTACAGCTCAAACTCACAATTGTGTTTCCCACGACATATGTTGAATGCCTGTTTGGCAACTTCAGTAAGTTGGTGCCAGTTCATTGATATTGCCGCTGACATTGTTAATATTGTTCATTGTTTTCAGAATTTATGAATGGATGAATCAATGAGTCATGAATCAAGCAAAATTATAGAATCATAGACACTCATAGACTCGTAGATGATTTATACTGTATTTGAATGACTGTATTTGATTTGTCGATATTTTGTGATTTTTGTATCATGTTATCATGTTCGGTATTCATATTTTTGTATTACTACAATGACTATGACATGACTATAGACTACAGACTGTAGTCTATCTATAGTTCTGTACGGATGTACCCTATGATTATTTAATTCAATAGTCAATATTCAGATAAAGTATCAATCAAAATCATATCGTATAGAATCATTCCTAAAAGTGTATCATATTTTGATATTCACTGTGTCACTATTGTGAATTATGATGATTCTGATGATTTGATTTAATGTGATGTGACGTGTTTGAATTTTTCTTTGATATCGAATCATATCATTCAGGAATCATTCATTCTCATATAATTATATAATCAGGAATCAGAATCGTAATTTGATTTCATATGCATATCATTTGCATATGTCATATAGTCATTTATCTCACATATCAATAATTAATACCATATATATCATAAATCATATATAATATAACTATCATGAATCATATACCATATGTCATATTTCACATGTCATATTAATAAAATTTGATTCATGATTCGTGATTCATGATTCACTCATAATGTATAATTCTATTAGTAAATATTATATACTCTATACAATAATATAATAAAATAATAATTTAATATAATAATATAATATACGTTAAGTTTTTTCTTTGTCATGATATCATAATATCATTTGTCAAATCATATTATGAAAAAATATTATATATCATTATATCATTATATCATATCATGTAATTATATATTATATTATTATTCGAGTGAATTATATTATATTATAAAACAGTTTGTGTTGACATTAGATTTTTTTCAACTCAAAATAATATTGTCAATATTCTATATCTATGTTAATGTTCCTTTCCTTTCTATATCAATTTAGGTCCAGGACCTCCAAGTTAGGACTAGTATGTCGGATTTTTCTTTGAACTTTGCTAAACAAAAAATTGGGTGTTCAGGGCTTCAAGTGCCCTTTTCAGAGATTTAAGTGCCCTAGGAGTGGAACAAATAACAAAGATGATAAAGTCTTTAGATTCCTTCCGAATCCCTCCTTTCAACCGTGGTCAAAAACCACGCGCAGAATTGATGTAAATTGTAGTGATTGGAGTACAGTATTGTCGTAGGTGGATGCACGAAGACAAATCAGAAACATTGCATATGCTGCATTATGCTGCATTTGCATAGGCGTTTCGATTAGGCTCAGTTTGTTTGAGTTAGATAATATCTTAGATCAGCACCGTTGCTGATGTTGATGTTGCAGTGTTACATTTGTATGAATGAAATTTCCAAGAAATTGCAATGAAGACCGTATGCACGTTTCATGAAGAGAGATGTTTGATTGCAACACTACCGACTACCTCTCCAAAACTCATTATTTATTTTTTCGTGCATTCTTTACACTTCCCCAGTCTTTGTTTTTCTATTCTGCATTTTCTTCATTACTTTATTACTTACTAATTACTTTACTACCACTGCTGCCACTGCTACTTAAATTTTCTTCTACATCCCACAGTATGTCTACAAATCTTGCTGACTCTTCTCCCAGTCTTTACTCTTCTATTTTTACTTCTATTCTTTTCACGTGCCAGCGCAATACACATGCAGAATGAATTGCAGTCCATGGTACTCTCAGGAATTGGCGAAGCCAATCCTGAAGGAGCACAATGCGGATAGTTTCAGACCGGATCTTCAGCCGGGCTGCAGACTTCTTCAGGTAGGCAGTTGCAGTTCCTACGACCGTGTCTGGAATTGCCTTCAGAATATGTTTGTTCTTTTTCGCTTCAAACCATTCACATTCGATGAAGATAACAAAGCACCTTTCTACAGTCCAGCTGAGCCATTGTCTATATCGATTTAGTCTTGTTGCAAATGTTTGAGTTTGAGGATTTGGTCATTACATTTTACAATCTACACGAGCTCATTAAGTGACTAATTGCGATCTGATTTTACTAATTCTTGTTTATCAACTCTTCCCACTAGTTTGCGGGCAATGCGATAAATTAAGCATGATCGGGACAAAAAAATATATACCAGCATTCAAATTTGCAGAGATGCCCACCTCCCGATGCTTCCCTGACTTCACAGTGATGGTTCAGTGATGGTGATAGTGATGATTCATATTCAATTTTCTAGTGAAACAGAGCCATACCTAGTGGGCCACTAAGGAGGTTGGACGTTGCTTTCTGTTTGGGTTTGTCATTTCACCTAGTCTCAAACAGTAGTAGTCAGTAGTAGCACCAGTAGTAGTTGTAGTAGTCGTAGTAGTAGCAGTAGTAGTAGTTGTAGTAGTAGTAGTAGTAGTAGTAGTTGTTGTTGTTGTTGGCATTCCTGCTGCTCTCGGGGCCAAATCAAACCATACACTGTTATCAAGGTCGGAGACGCTTGAGACTTTTGTGGTCCTGGTTTCGCAGCTTTTTGACAGCAATTGCAAGTTTCTTCCAACAAGCCGGCGGTGACGGAAGGAGGATTCGCCACATTCTGAACATGGCAATAATTGACGACACCAACATGAGGTTGCGAGCTTCTGCCACTGACTCTACAGACAGGTGGCAGTCAAGTCGGGTAGTTTCAATCATGAACACCTTCCAGGCTCTTGTGATCAAGTCGGAAGCTTGACCTGGTATTTAGCATCCCTTTGAAACACTGTCTACATTAACGTCAGGTCATTAGCTCATCATGTACAGGTAGTAGAAGCCTCACAAATTGCATCTTCAGAGTGACTTGACATCATTTGATTCATGATGCCCCCTTTATAAGATGTCACCAGGTGCCAGAGTACTTAGAGTGTCATCCAACTAAGTGGTGCATATGGAATCATGGCTTTGAATATGGTCACAAATAAAGATTCATCATTTTTGATGCTATACTACGTGGCACTACTGTGAAATAATAATGAAGATTCTATAGAAATCTTAGCTATAGTTAGGTTCTAGTTTAGTCCAAGTCATAGTCATAGTCTAAGTCATAGTTTATAGTCTATCTATAGTCTGGAGTCTATAGTCTTATAACCGGGGGCGTATAGATTCATAGTTTTTCGAGTCATCCAAATCAATATCCTCCAGTTTCATATCAACACCGTCACAGAGTCACACATATCATATATCATTATATCACATTTCAAAAAATCATATATATATCATTATAATTATATATTATTTATCCATATATCATATATCTATCATCATATAATTATCATACAATATCGAATCATATCCCATATCAAATCAAAAAAATATCCTAATGGAGCTGCTTAGGGTTTTAGCCATGTCTTCTGAAAAATTGTGGCTCAGGTTTTGTTTTTTCCTGGCTCCTTCACGACCGTAACGTCGTCGATTGTCGCATAGCCCAGCGCCATGGCTTTTTCAATGCAAGCTGCAATGAAGCTTCAAAGAGCTGGTGGAGCTAGAGGAGCTGTTCTTCCAGTTGACGGAAGAAGATCGGTTGGAAGCATTGACAATGATGTTTGCTACCATCCGTGAGGACCCTCGCGGAGCAAACCGCGCAGTCCAGCAACTTCACGATGACTTCCATGACCGCAAGCCGCAGCCTCAAGGTCATGGAGGTCAAGAGGGAGCGACGGTGGTTACACTGCTGCTCCCGTTCTCTGTGGAGGAGGCAGGTCTGAGTGCCCCTGGCAATCTTGGAAGATACAGCGAGGCGTTGGTTGAGCTAGGTCTACACGGCAGTGATCCTACATGGCTTGAGTGCAGCAAAATGCTGCAAGAATTTGCTGTGTTGTTTTGGCGCTCCACACGACACTTGGGAAGCGGCAGGGACATCGAGAAGCTGGATCTGACATCGGAGGAGAAATTTCTGGCATGGATAATGGCCAGAAAAGAGGTCTTCCGAGCTCGTCTGTCTGGTGCGGTCGAAGCTAGGCTTAGTAGGCTCCACACGGAGCAGTGGACCAGTGTGGATTTATGAGAAAAAAACTAACATGGTGGAGATGGCAAGTTAGACATAATCATGCAATTTAAGCACTTTTCTTTAAGCAATCCATATTGGTAGCACGACACTGCATCTTTTATCTGAAATGACCTGACTGGTCGGAATCAGAACTGGAATTGGTCGATTCTTGAAAAGAATCGGAAGAAATAGCGGATGTACGAAGCATCGGCCTGAAATTGAGAATGAAAAAAAGGTCTTTGCAACAGAGAACTTCGTTGGCAAGGTGCTTTGATATTCTTTGTTAAAGCAAAGCATGCTCATTTTCATGTCAACCTCATGTCAACCAAGGAGTGCCCAGAAGAGCTTGATCCCTACAAGTCATTTGTGGTGCACACGCCGATGACACCTTTGTCTCGGACCAATACTTCCGCTTTGGCGCTAGAGTTCTGCAGCTGGTTGTTCTTGTGGCTTGGGACATTTGGCCGCAGGTTTCTTGTCACAGGTAAGCTGATCAAGGCTTTTAGTTGTTCACGGGGTTTGCCCATTTTAAGCCTGTATGTGTTGTGATGTGAGTGTACTTTTCGGGAGACACGTCTAATTACAGAGTTTCTAAAAACTAGTCACGTGGGACGGGATAGGTGTTTCTGAGGAACTAGTCGCGTGGGAGGGGATAGGGGGTTTCACTGATTGATGCGTCTTTGATTGATGAATTCAAGTGCCCAAATAAAGTTGTGATTATGTACAATGACTCAACCATTGAGCCATTGACAGAAAAATCATGAATTTTGCACTCGCCATATTTCCATATATTTCCTGATTCTTCAAACTGATTGCTGCATACTGTCAGCGCCCTTGCTCCTCTCACTCGTTGTCTTTTTGACACCTTTCTTACTTAGCCTTTCTTTGGTCATAGACTTAGAGTCAGAATGAGTCAGGTTCAGATGCATATTAATCTTTTTCAAAGATAGCAAGTTCACCATTCACCTATCATGTAGTCCGCTAAGGAGAGTGTGGACACAGAAAAAGGATAGTTTTTGTTGGGAGGTGTCAGGCGCGCTCATTTTGCTAGGTTTGGAACTATCAGACTATTTGGCCCAGTCCTTTCCTAATGTTAGTGTTTGTGACTACTGGGAACATGGTTTAAGAAGTTTAAATTAACCTGAACACCGTAAAGACCATAGGATCATAGGACCATAGTGACTATGACAAGTAATTTTATAAAAATTCAGTTTTCACGTTCATGACAAGCAGCCACTGAGGTTTGTTCTCCTTGCCCCCAGTGCCTTTGAAACGTTGCGTTTGCATGTTCCCATTCAAGCTTTGGTGATTTGTTGGGACTCGCTCAAGACCAACATGTCTGTTTTAAAGGGGTTGCGGCGAGAAGTGTACAAGAAGCATCGTGACTTTGATCCTGACCGCATTGAAGAAATATATCCATTATTTTCAACGAGATGCGCTATGCATCAGATCGCCCTCACTCGGAAAGTTGTGATGTTTTTCTTCAATGGACATTGGAGCTCTATAGTCCGGCTGGGGCACCTCTTTGAAGTCTCATCGTTTAGATCACAGTTCAGGGAGGCAATCATCAGAGTCATTTGCTCACACTTCAAGTACATTACCGTGGCCCAGCTCCCCTCCCAAGCTCTTGTGTGGAGGAACGACCGCTCGAGGGGATTGCTGTCCTCACATCCAACTTATTCTGTGCGGCGGCGAGAACTGCATTTGGAGCTCATGGATCTGGACAATGGCAATCCATCTGAGGCAGTGTTTGTGCACTATTGCACTGGCTGCTGTGTTGGCAATAGTGTTGCAGAGAGGGAACGGTATGCGTTGCTGAAGATGTGCCGGCTCTATTCCCAGTTGTTCTGCAACGGCTACCCTGTTCCACTGACATATCGCTGGCTTCATGCAAGCCAAGCCTTGCAATTCTGCAAAGATTCTTGTCTCCAGGCTTTGGTCATAACTACTATGATTTGATGTTCGTATGATGTAACGTGTAATGTTGCTGTCTAGTGTATGATTTGGATTGGGGTATTGTTTTGATTCTGACATTGACATTGGTAACCTATTGTGTAACCAATGTTTAATTTAGATTTGTTTCATTTCATGATTCATGGTGCATGGTATTAAAGTTTAATATTTCAAAAGTTATTTATTAGTTATTGTCATTGTCATTGTTTATGATTTAACTTTTCCAAAATAATATTTAAATTGTATGTATGGTTCGATGATATCATAAGTTTAATTTGTGAAATCTTTATTAACACATCACATCACATAATAATAATTTTTACAATTAAATTATATTTTAGGTTTACGGTTTACGGTTTACGGTTTATACTGAAAAGAGTACATGAGCCTTTTTTGTATTTTATGATTTAGAGTCATAGTCTGTCATGATTTCAGTTGATGATCCCATTGTAAGAACAATGACGACAACAAGTGATTCAAATTAATTTTTAATTGTTCCAACTTTAATTTTGTTATCGTGAGTTGAGTTATTACCAATGAGTCGGTACAGTATATACATTGAACAAGTTGAACCTCTGAAAGGGGGGCCCTGGTTACTGAGGAAGGCATTGTCCTCCACAACATATTGCCTCGCGTGCTTCAACAGCTGGCAGATGCGGACCGCGACAGTCATCAGGAGCAAAAGGTCTTGGATATGTTTCGTCAGACTGATTCTTGGCCAGCTCGATATTGAATCCTTGACTTAGTGTTTTGTCCAATTGTCCTTGCTATCTAAAGTTATCAGTTTTGCAGTGTAAAGTCAGGTGCATTTCGTTTTCAGTTGGGTCAAGTCAGAAAGTGCTCGTGGCTTAGGAGTCCGACTTATTTGACGACACGGTCACCTCCAGTGACAAATCATGGGAAGACCTACTTGTCAAAACCTTGGACACGGACTCCCTCACACCCGCAGATGTGAATCGCAAGCGAAAGCAGTTAACTTTCGCTGCCTTTGGAAGCCCCGCTTTTGTGCCTCGCACACTATTGCTTGAGTATTTGATGGTGCCGATGCAACACTATATGGGCATCCTGCTCAAGAGATCCAGTACTTTGACCAGCTTGCATCGTCGACAATTTGAGGACAAAGCCGCACAGGCAGACATGATGGAAAGGCCGTCACATGTCAAAAGTCCATGATTTTTCACAGAAGACATTCTCTGGAGTCTAGACTGTTTCAGCAAATCCAAAGGACAAATCCTTTCACACCACTTGTACCTTGTAACTCGTGACTTGAAACTGACATGAACATGACTCATGACCCCTATGCCGCATAGCCTGTAGCCTATACCCTATAGCCTTTAGCCTATACCCTATAGCCTTTAGCCTAAATCATATCATATCATATATCAAGATGGTAGTGGTGCCCCTTTCCTTTCCAACATGCTTATGGATTGATTTGATTTTTTCATTTATCAGAATTCAATTATGAGTTATGAGTTGGTTTGATACTAAAGGCTTTTGTGAATTGAAATATATGAAATTATGTTGTATGATTCGATTCAAGTTTTCATTTACCATGACATCGTTTGATACAATCTCAATGATGCGGTTATCGATCGGTCAGCTTTACTTGTTCTACAGTGTTTGAGTACTAGAAACTCAACGATGGACGGTCAAGATGCAATGATGGAATAGTAGAGGTATAGTCGCAGTTATCCGGTCATAATAGTAGTCTAGTAATAAGAAACGTGATAGTTACAAAATTGGAATCATAATTTTCATGCATTAATTATGCAGCATTTATATTTACAAGGTGCTGCTGTGTCATGAGTCATCATTGATATCGATATCAATATCAGTCTAGCAATAAATATGTTATGTTCATATCATAGAATCATATTATATAAAGAATTCATAGAATTTACCAATATCATATCAGAATCATTTCATATCTTCCTATTCAATTTCGCTTATCACTTGTCACATGTCACATGTCGCATTTTTAATCACATGTCACATGTCACTTGATGTATTATATAATATATCGTTATTTCATAATCATATCAATCATAATCATATCATCATATATTTTTTATTCAATCAAATCTTACAGTGCATAACGTATCCAAGTGTGTGGTAAATTATTTGGATTGATATGATGATATGATATTATGATTTACTTTGATATATCATGTGATTAACTATATGATGATTTGATACACTGATATCTTTTCTTAGATCAAAAAATATATCTAATCTAATCTAATAAGATAATATATTATGTAAATTTGATAGTGGCAAAGTCACATATTCCATGACTAGAGTGACCTTGGGAAGCTCCGTCCCTGTCAGGTGCAAGGCTACCTTCTTGAAGTATTGCTCGGGCGACTTCGGGCTGGATTTGAACGCCGAGTATTTACAGAAGCTCAAGCAATTTCCACATTTGGGCCTGCCTCAACTGTCCAAGACATGCTTTACAATTTGCATTATGTGTATGGGGGAAGTGTGGCGGCGTTTCACGTTTGAAAGACAGTGCTTCCCCTTCAAGTTGTTTGGATTGCTGAATGCTCCTTCAGATCAGCAGTTTCTCAAGGACTACCGCTTGATGCAGGCAGCTCAACGAAAATGTCCTCAATGCATCGACATTGAGTTCTCAAGAGTGATTCTTGGATTTATACCACCTTCCATGGGGCAGGGCCAGGAAGCAATGCATCGAGTGGCATCATTACGAGATTTTTTGGTTGACTTGGCCATCTTTGCACCGATCACTGCCGACATAGTTGAAAATCTGCACGGATTTTGTCAAGCCAAACTGCACAGATTCCGAGGCATGAAACCGACAGAGCCGGTGGCTCAGGAAGTCACACTATGGGGGTCAATCACTGCATCTTTTCGAGCATTCCGCAATTCCTTATGGGAAAGAATTGGAGACAAAGTTGCAAACAACCGTCTTCATAGATATGGGAAGCAGGGCCAAAACCAGTACTCCAAGTTCAAGGAAAATCCACAAATGAAAAAGCCATCTTCGCAAATTGCTTTGCCTTTGTTCAAACTGGACATGGCATGCGCAGCCACTCCACCAAAACCAAAGAAGTTATCTGGCTACTTGGTTCCCTTGGTGTTGTGACCATGTTCTTTTTCCTTCAGTGTTCAGGTTTGAGGGGGGTTCATGTTCAACTAAGTATGCAGTGACACAGTCACTTTTTTATTGAGGTATTTGATATTTGGCATTCGGTTTGACTGTTGACCCACTGCTGGCATTTCCATGACGTGCTGTGCTGTAGTTGTAGTACTTGTAGAACAGAACATAATATAAAGTAATCAGATTAAGTCATAAGTAAGTCAGAGTCATAAGTATAAGTTATAAGAGTTTTAAGATAAATAAGTCGTTACCTGAGTCATGATTCATGAGTCATGAGTTCATAAGTCACAAATAATCTGAATCAGAAGTTAGTCTACAGTAAGTTATAAGTTAGAAGTCATGAGTCATGTGAGTGAAGTAGGTAATAGGCCTAGGTCAAAAGTACAAGTAGTATGAATATTTGTGTCAGTTGGTTATAAGTTATAAGGTGTAAGTAAGTGAAAGAAAATATCTAATTTATATGATAATAAAAATATAAAAATATTTTATATGTATGACTTAGCTCTGTAATATGATAAATGATAATTTAATATGATTTAATGATTTAATGTAATAGTAATTAGTAATTTAACATAATATAATATAATATAACTTAACATGATGTAATGTAATATGATAATAGTTCATAATAATATGAATCATAGACCATAGAGGTAACATATGATTGATCCTGGATTCATATTATACAACGTGTCAGCATAAGGTCAGTGACATGTGTTTGTTCCCTATACTCTTTGGTCCTTGGTATCCCACACCTCTATCTTCCATTTCCCAAGGCTGGAACATTTTCCAAAGAGATTGGATGCAAGGGCGTCAAATCCAGCCAGCAATGTGGAAGAGAGAGCAAGCCAAGTGTTCCAAAGCCTGGAAGAAGCTCGGCAGGGACGGACAAGAGCCCTTTGCAGCACGAGCTCAGCATGAAACTGGCTTGCGGGAGGAAGCAATGTTGCAAAGTTTGCCATCCAAGAGCCATATTGCTGCTGGCCAGCAGCCAGCTTTCAATGGAGCGAGCTTTGACGCAGCCAGCGCCCTGTCAAGAAACGCGCAGAAAAAAGTGAGCAAAGCAAGGCTTTTCCAGACATTCTCCAACTATGCATCCTCATCTGAGTGGAGTGACTTCAATGGTGGGATTGCAGGCTCAGAAGGGTGTTTGCGGCTGGACCTGATCGACTTGTCCACTCCAGACGATACAATCTCATCAAAGTGGGCAGCGTCAATTCAGAATCAAGTCAGCACTGATCATTGGCAGGATGCTGATCAGGGTGACCTGCATCATTCAGTTTGTCATTGTCAGTATGGGGGCTGCAAAAACGATATGTCGGTACCACGGGTGTCCAAGTTTGTATCCTCGTACCACGCCTTGGTGGCTGATGGCCCCTTGTTTAAAAGATTAAGTTTTTGATTTCAGTTTATCTAACTTCCAAAATGTTTACATTTCCTGCCGCTGCCAGTGATAATACTGACGTCCGACTTCCTATTGTTTTTTAATATGTATTTTCATGTGTCATTGCCAGCCATTGCTCCTTGCCATCGCCATAATTGCTGTTGTGCAGGATCCTTGCAGCCAGCATCGTTGATCCAGTTCATCTTGCCGAGATCGAAGGAGCTGTTTTTCACTGGGCCAGCGCTGATGAAGCCTCAAATGCATGTTATGCTTGAAGTTTCTACAACTGCCGATGAGAAGATTGACGTTTTGCTCCCTGACTCGCCGCCCTTTGCATGGTGGACAAGCCATCAAGTGTTCAGTAGGATTCTCGAAAAATATGGGCCACGGGACGAGCTCACAATTGTCATTTTGGATTACGACGTGGATGCAAACATGCAGGTCTTGCTGAAGCCAACAGCAGGCAAGCGCTGCACAATTTCCACAAAAGTCAAGAAGGCGATTCCCAAGAGCAAAAACCTCCCATTTGGTCTGAAAGTGCCCAACCGGAAGCGTGCCCCAAACAAAAAGCGGCTTGACAAGTCCAGTGGGCCTGCAGTAAAGAAGTTGAAGCATGGGGATCAGCCAGAGGAAATCTGGAAGACTCTTCTACAGCAGCTATCCCCACGGAACACTTCCCTTCCAACAGTGGTATCGTCATCGTCTTCCTCCTCCACATGCAGTGAAGGTGAGGCAAGCGGAGATGACCTTTGCGACACTGAGACTGAGGGCGTGCATGAACAAGAGCTGTCAGCATATCCAGTCCAGCAGAAGGAGGAGAATGCCACAAACCAAGTGCTTAGCAGCCACTATGCGCTTCGTGAACAACAGCTCCAGCAACCAGAAGGCAGCCAGTCAAAGAGAGTGGAGACGACGTGTTGCAACAAGACCGTGGGTTTGATCTCTGTCACTGAGCAAAAAGCCAATCGGCTTGCACAGTGCAGGCACTGCCAGAGCAAGATACAAAAAGGAATGACCCGGCTGGCCTACTCCTACAACACGAAAAAGTTTGAAGCCTACATTCACCCAACGTGCTTCAAGTCCTATTTGTCGCAGCAGGTTCCTGGTTTTCGAAACTGTGAATTTGTGTGTGTGTCTTTGTTTTCATTCCGTTTCCTTACCCCAGATCAATATTCATAAGATGATCGATTCATATAATTTTGATTGTAAATTAATTACAACTAACTAACGTTAGGTTATGTTAATGTGAGGTTATGTTAGTTTTGATTGAACATAACATGGTTTTTTATCTATGTAATAATTTTATTATAATATAATATATCTAGATTGTAACAATTGATTTGATGATATGATGATGATATATGATGTACCGATATATTGATATACCTCCTTTGTAATTATATTATATTATTTTATACGACTGTATTTCATCATGTGACATGTGACATGACATAACCTGTAACATGTAACACTGTAACACTCACAAATTACAAAGTCATATAATATTTCATGTCATGTCATGTCGTTTTTTATCATCGAATCATATCTTTAAATCTCAATGATATGAATAAGTGAGTTATTATGCAGCCTTTGATTCGTAAAAATATTAGCTATCGGCTATTTTTAGCAAAATAGAATAGTTCTTGTGTCAGAGTCAGAGTCATAGTCATAGTCATATGATGTCACATGACACGCCATGCACCATTTTTATTACCATACCATATCCTATCAGTCAGTTTTAGCGAACCATTGGCTGCACTTTGAAATCAGCTACCTTTAATGCCCCGGCAGTCTTATTCTGAAAGACAGTTCGTAATCTAAGGCAGATGGTGATTTGGAGGCAGCTCGATCTTTTCTCAGCAAGTGGCTACATGACCGCAGAGACCAACAACAGACTGCACAAGTGCTAGATGTGCAGAATTTGCTCGCAGACTTGGCCACCATCCTTATTTGTTTGGCACTTTTTTTGTTTGCTTCTTTCCTTAGGATTGAACAAACCAGAGTTCACAATAGAATGAATGAGTAGTTTGAAAGAGTCTGAGTTGTTAAGTTAAGTGTACGTTCCTAAGTCACCTCGTTTTAGTCATTACTGTTGGACCATCCAACTATTAGTGAGATAACAATAGGGCGTCATCATAGGATAAGGAACAATTTCATGCACTAATTTGATAACGGTGATGAATCATGAAACTATCATTTATTTTTGCAAATCACCACTTTAAATCTGTTTTTCTTTTTCATATTCAGAATCAAAGCATATCTCATATCAGCATATCACAACATAAACAATAATTGGATATCATTTTACATTTTGCTTCATTTTCCTCAATAATTTTTAATTCCGATCTCGATTAAAGACTTATAGAGGGATGGGAGGATATCAATATCATCATGAATTTTTGATGATGTGATACTGTGATAGTGATACTGACACTGATACTGATACTTGATATGATTTCGATATGTACTATAGACTTTGACCATGAATCATGAACTATGATTCCAAGTTTCTGCATTTCCAAGGCTTCGTCCTGAACAGTTTGCTTGTGAGTAAAATTCTCAAAGGGGTTTTATTGAGACGACATTTTGTTTTCAGCTTTTGGACCTTAAAAGAAGGTCAACGGCTTGCGGCACAAAGTTTGGCAATGGCC
>DF239976.1:125363-199545 GCA_000507305.1 Breviolum minutum Mf 1.05b.01
TTTGGCAATGGCCAACTTTTCGGGGGGGGGGGATTAATTGGGCAGTGATCAAAACCCGTGCTGTATGATTATAGTACAATTTCGCATTTCAATTCTATTAATTACATGATGTCAATGTTATATAGTCACAGTCTATAGTTCATACTTCTACTGTATCAAGATACTCAGTCGGAGTCATAGTCATATCTATCCATCAATATGTTTGGATATGTGATTCACAATTTGATAGGCCATTTCCCTATATTATATGCCTGTTTTGCATACCCATGAACGAATCAATAGAATCGAATGTCACAAGGGTTTTAAGCACTGCTCATTATCAAGTCAGTCGAATCAGATCTCAGATGCCTGGGCAGTTGCCCGCTTCAAGGTTCGTTGGCTACTTGAGTTCACAAGCAAGAAAATGTGTGAAGGAGGGACGAAGTAAGCAACAGCAGATAATCCAGCGGGCCCCTTATGAAAAAGCATGAGGAGCCAAATCACCATCATGACATTTTTGGGAACAGACTAAATGGGTTGATAAGACTGTAAGGGTTGTAGTCTGTCGTTGTACTGTAGTTGTTGTACAGTAGCAACTGCAGTAGTAGCATCAGCATAGTAGTAGTAGTAGCAGTAGCAGTAGCAGTAGTAGTAGTAGTAGTAGTAGTAGTAGTAGTAGTAGTAGTAGTAGTAGTAGTAGTAGTAGAAGTAGTAGTAGTAGTAGTAGAAGTAGTAGTAGTAATAGTAGTAGCAGTACCCAATAAGATAAAATTGTAGGTGTTCCTTCGATATCAAATCAGGAATCAGAGATATGAATAGATTTGAGATAAGTCATAAGTCGTCATAAGTCGTCATAAGTCATAGATCATAATTACAATATCACTATGAATATGTAATATGTAATTTGAACATGAAAATTTGAATATGAGAAAATAATATCATATCAACCAAATCATATCATATGTTGCAAAGAGGGGTGCATTATCAACTCAAATTGTTTTTTAATTGGAAACCACTTGGTCTTATTCAGTTCAGTCGTGATTCATGATTCATGATTCATGATTCTATATTTTGATAATCCGGGTTAGGGACCCCTGATCAGACGTCAGTGTTGTTTGAAGATGTATTATGTAAGTATTTAAAGTATTTTTATCATTGTATCATGAATCATGGAATACCCGAGTCCTGATCCTCTCATTTCACACACACACATCATTCACATTTTATTGAATTTATTGCATTCCTAAATTCACTTTGGATATTGGGATTTGTTTTCATGCAGCTGCACAAAATCCTGTCAATTTGACTTCTATGGAGTTGCATGCTGCATCCTTATCATGATTTTAAAATCACAGCAGCCAGTTATCAAACTACAGAACTTGACACCTTCCCATTTCCACAATACTGTTTTGATTTGATCCGGTGTTGCTATCCAAGTATATTGTTTCCATAGTTCCTGACTGGTTTGGGAATGACCCTGGGTTCGGTTTCAATCACTTGAAACTCATCAAGTTGTCCTTCTGAACCCCGCTCTTGAAGGCCCCCATTGATTTCTTCCTACGTGGCGAATGTGATGGTGAAATCTTTGGAATTACCTTGGATGATGAGATTTTCTGCTGCAAGTGCTGAAGCGACATTCTTTAAAGGTGGCTATACTGGACTAGTGTATGCTATGTTAGTTGTAAAAAGCAGTGTTGGAATGATAACCATGCTTTTAGTTTTTTCATAGAAGAGTCGAGCAATGGTTTATCACCGAAATCAGATTATACAAGCTACTGCTACTCATAATTTACCCAGAACCAACACAGTCTAAAGCATACAGCTTGCTTTGATATTGGTGTTGGCATTCCAAAAGTACATCATTGCATGGATACAGATACATTCTAATCCATGACATCATTGCCAACCATGCAGTCAGGGTAGCAGTCTCAGAATATGCCTTCTGCACATATCAAAATTAAATTGGGTATTGAGTATTGGTACCAGTACCGGTGTTAACCTTTCGATTGAACTTAAGCCTTTTGATTGCGAATCTTAGGACAGATGATGGCTTCATCCCATATCACATTGAAATATTACACCTCAAGAGTCTCGGATGCAAGATGGGACCTGCCTGTGGGGTGAATGCGAAAGTCGGTGCTGGTGCGTTCATAAGGATTCAATAGTATCGAATCAATTGGTGTTGGAAATTGACATTCACCTTGATACCAAAATTCAGAGAGCAGGAGTCAAAATTCGTTGTCTCTTTCAAATGTTCGGTTAGCTTGGAGCATGATTCACATGTCACATGATCGTTTGGTGGTTTGATTCTCATGGTTTTGTTCAATGATTTGACATGATTCTGATTATGTGATATGATTGATTGATGTGATATGTTGCGATTCTTTCAAAATTATGTAGCAGCATACATAGCAAGTATAGTACAGCCCAGCAGTATAGCAATAATAAAGACATTGACATAGTGTTTGATTTGTATAGAAATTACAGATCATATCATATCCTCATATCCTCGAGTTTACTGAATCATTTGATTCAAACACAAACATTACTCACACCACCTCTTGTAGCTCACTTGCCAGAGTAGCATCAGTATGCAACAGTATTAGATCTTCAAAATCGTATTCAGATTCACATGTATTAGTATTCATCAAGTATCATGTACAAACTCTTTGTGATTGATTTAAGTTGTAATCAAATCATATCAAATCCTTGTGGTTCGCATGATTCACAAGTTTGTAATTATTTGCCTCGGCTCAGCCAACAGCCACCTTGGGTCCAAGTTCAAGCAGGCATGAAAAAGCAGTACCAGTCAGTCTAAAAGGACACTCACTCACCACAGGAACACCCACCACACAGCTGCTGATTCAACACCCAACATATCGTCTACGCAGTGGCTTCAGATATTTTCACTCCTACTGCGGGAATGATCCAATTCCACTAATATACTATCATTTCAGATAGGTTGAAACCACCAACTAGTCCTCACATTTTTTTTTTGTAGTGACCATGCATCCGGGAAGAGTGGCCCGGGTGGTGCCGCCACGTGCATGGTGGCCAGACCAGCTAAGACCGTGGGAGGAGCAAAACAAAAGAGGACTTGGAAGCAAGTCCTCGAAACCTCCAGCTCCGTTGGTTGCACCTCCGAAGAAGTTAGTTCTTCAAGGACTATTCAAATCCTTAGTGAATATCTACAACCTGGAGAAGTTGCAGTCCGGAGACTCTTTCATCTCCCACGCCAGGGAAGCAAGTATCCTCAAGCACCATCTTTCATCTTACCTGAACTCACAGATTCAAAGCGGCGCAAAGCCTCACTTTCCCGTCGTGGTTGAATCTCGGCTGCAGCTTTATTTTTGCAATAGTGCTGAAGGAGGTTTGCATGGCGATTCTAGCAAGATGGGTACTGCAGATCAATCAGTATGAATTTGACCTGGGAATGCAGTTTGATTTAGTAATGCAATAACTACGATGTAATTATCGCTGTAATGTAAGTTCAGTGTTTGCTCAAGGTACGTATTTTGCAAAGTGCATATTCGGCCTGTAGCCAAAGCATGTGTTCATTCGCTTGCCATACTTTGAGTCTTGCCATACTTTTCATTCACGCTTCATGATGCCAAGGGAAGTGAAGTCCCTGCTGGACATTCCAGCCCATGGGACATCTTGGCTCCGGAATCTACGGGTGAGGAGAAGCTCCGGGTTGGGTACGTGTTGATACAATAAAAGACTAGAGTTTAAACAGTTCTGTGACAGTGCAGTGTACTACTTTGAGTATTCAGATTCATATTGAGTCATAGTCTAAGTCATAGTCATAGTCAATATGAGTCATATATCAATATCTGATCTGTATGAAAGCAGCAGTGTATTTTTTCAACTTTTTTCAGATTTCAAATTCGACTGGTTCATGATGACTATCACTATCACCTATCACTTATCACTAACTTATCTATCACTATCACAGTTTCATTTCAGAATCAAATCTTGTCTTATCATATCATTTCATATCAAGATCATCGTTTTTTCATGTAGTACAGTATATTATATTTATAAATTAAATATTCATCATTTTGAACCATGAATGATCATCGTGAATCATGAATCGCAAAACTTTCACAGCAACAAATCAAATGAGTCATGAGTGAGTCATGAGCCGTCCATAAAAGATATTATTCCTTAACTTAACCACTTAGTCTTTGCTGTGCATTCTCAAAAAACAGATGATGCAGAGAAGAATTTCTGATCATTTCATTGAAGGCTGGTTTGACATCAAATGTAGACTGTCTACAGTAGACCGTACCGAAAAGACTATCCATGTACTCTTCGGTAGACTCAGCCATATCGCTAGTACTCCCACAGGTGCAGCATCAAGATGGGCATATTACGGTACGGTATATCATACTATTAGATAATCAGATAATTGATTTTATATGATATTTGATTTGCTTTATATTATATATATATAATTATATAATTAACATTTTTAGATTAATATAATATAATATAATGATGTAATATAATATAATATAAAATAATATCACATGATTTTATCATAATATCATCATAATGTCAAGTTATAAGGAGTTTTTAATTTCAATATCAATATATGAAGTCAATTTATGTTGATATGAATGTTGATCTTGCAAGGCATTTTTTCATTTCACCAGTGTTGTTCTTGTCATCGCCCTGCCCTGGAAACAGGAGGGTCAGCAGGGTGTTCCCGAGATGGAAGAGGTCCAGGCCATGGTGAAAGATTCTGCAGACCTGGTGAGTTTCAAGCAGAAGTTGGAACATGAGCCTTGATGCTGTTTGAGCGCAGGGCTTGATAGGGGAAATGATGGGACTGAGTCGGACTGAATGTTTCAAAGGTGTGAATCTTGAGTTGTCAGAGCAAGATTTCAGCAGGGGCTGGGAATGGTTTTCATGTTTTATATGATTCTGGCTGTTGGATGCTAGAAGTTAAGTTGTAGGGCGGCAGAAGTATTGGCATGTCAAGGTGTTTGAAGACGTGGGCCCTGTCAATTGCTTCTTCTCTCTTGAACAGATCTTTTGTGAGGTGTCAGTGCAGATTTTTTATTAAATGATTGACCAATTGATCCACTGAATTATTGTAGCATATCAAATTGTTTCGTCCGTGCTGTTCTGTTCACTAGAACTTGATTCGTTTACCATTACTCTCACGCAATGTGTTTCATTCTATGTTGCAAGGATGCTGGTCTACATCCAAAGCCTTCGAGTCATCATCCTGCATCTTCCTGGTCGTCGGATAGCGGGAAGACCAGTAGATCGAGCATCATTGAAAAGCTTCGGAATCTGGGCTGTTATTTGGTGTCGTTATCATTGTCATTGTTCCCTTTTTACATGTTGTTGCGTTTTCGTATCTGAAGATGGAATGAAAACTGCCTTGGATTGATAGTCGGAGCTGAAGCCATCACAGATACTCAGGATGCTGCAGAAGCAGGCTGAGAACCGTACAAGGCCTGAATGATTGCCTTTGAGTTTGGATATGCTACAAGTGTACCAATTTCACGTGTAACAATCTCACGTTGCATTCATTCATTCACTCCAGCAGTGCTTGTTTCTGTCAGGATGAGCAAAAACAAGAAGAGCCATGGAACAGCCACCAGTGTGTGCCCAAGCCACGAAGCTCTTCCTTTGCCCAGATTCTTGGCAAAACCAGTGAAGAAGAGACTAGCTACTAGACCATGACCAAGGCAATGAATGAGTAGAAAACAGGAAGCAGTTAAGACGGCAGTCCAGGCTAGTCGAATAGATTTTCATATAGTCAAGCTTTGCTATACCAGGTGGTTTAAACTGATAGAAATCAGTTAAGTGAAGGTTAAATCACTGAAACTTATGCATGATGAAACCATGACTCCATGACCCTAGTTTATACTACGACGACCACGATAAAGCTAATATTGAAACTTTCTTTGTATCAGATCATTGAGTTTGTATCTATTGTTTATGTTTGTTGCCTTTGAGTCCTATGACTATGTGACAGTGTGTATGTTTGTATGTAGTTTATGTAGTCAGTAACTAACGTCTTATGATTCTGATTCTGATGTATGTAAGTATGTATGTTATGTAATGTAATTAATGTAATGTAATATAATATCATAATGTGATGTGATGTAATGTAATGTAATGTAATGTAATGTAATAATATACTGTCATGTAACATAACGTAATGTAACGTAACCTAATGTAACGTAGCCTAATGTAATGTTTGATGTATGTTGCTGAGGTCACATTAAAGAATCGACACCGGTTGATTCGAAAAAACACGCAAATTGAAATCCTGATTTTGATACATTTTGTGCCAGAAAATTGATGTTTTAGAAACCTATCTAAATGTAATAATTGCGTTCCATATTGTTTGCAGTTTGCCCAAGGGGCCAAATGCTTTTATTCTGATCCAAGGACCGGGCAATTATGCACAAAGTTCAACAGGAAGCGTCAAACGGAAGAGTTGCTTTGCTGTAACATGTAGGGGAAGCCGCAGTCAACTATCACATGACATGACATGACTTGACGCACGACCTAATGACTAATGATAATTATGATCTGTGTCTTTGTCTCTGATTAGTCTATGATTTTTATGACTCATTATTCATTATTATTATTATTATTATTGAAAATTAATAATGATCATCATGAATCATGATGATGATCAATGATGATTGATGATTCATGATTCGTGCTTCAAGATGCACTGCTATGAAGTTCTGAGAGTCATGAGTTGAGTTATTGAGTCATGAATTATGTACGGCTGAGATTCATGATTCTTATCATGTTTTTCACTTACGTGATGTGATTTCATTTCATAGCATTACCAATTCGTTGTTGATGACTGCACTGTCAACTTTTTATTCTTGGTGCAGAGTTTCACAAAGGTTGTTATGTGTGCCACCAGCTTCATTCCCATTGTGAACACACTGACTTTCAAATAGGCCATGCTTTCTGGGATGTGGACGTTGGCCTTGTCGTTTTTTCGTTCGCAATTGTTAAGGACATGACCAAGGAGGATATGGCGAAGATTCCTGGACGGGTATGGTCCAAACATTCGAGTCCATCAAGAAGGCCAAAGGTCGCCAAGCTGCAACAATATCATCATTCTAGATTGGTTTTAGATGAAAGGTTCACATTACATGATATGTTACGATACAATATGTTATGTCTTTTTAAATTTAAGATCATGAGAAATTATGATAATCATGAATCATGAGTCATGAATCATGAGATTACTTTTTAAGATAAAAGTCAACAATTAATATTACATCCAATAATTATATGCTATGATAGGTGTATACGGATACGCTTCATGAATTTTGTGAATAAGAAGTAAGAAGTTATTAAAGAATGGAATGCGTGATGTGATGATAATGAAAAAATAGTAAATTGTCAATGTCAATAGACACGGCTTTATATTCATATTCATGTTTCATGTTTGTATACTGTGTTGTGATATGACATTACAATATAATATAACTTAACTATTGATCTCATCTAAGCATCTATAGTAAAGTTTGTATTCTGTATCTCAATTTTAACATGTGTAAAAACATGTATTGACATTTATCCTCACTTGAACTGCATTTCCTTTTGAGACATGTAACATGTATTTAATATCAAGTAGTAGTATTAGTATTATTGTATTAGTGTGATTTTATAAATGGTACGGTATATGATATGCAAGTGTGCACTACTGTGATACTTTGATGAATGGTTGGCAAGCTGCGTGTGCTGGCGTGTGTTTTCAATGCAAGAGTCTCCAAGGTGAGCAGCAATTCTCGCATCAATTCTCATCCTGTATGTTAGGCACGCTGGGCATGCTGTACGGCACTTGACAAACAAAACAAACGGACATTCGACAGTTTTGTGTTTCAACATCGGATGCACATGCTCAAATTGTACACATTGCAAAGTAGTCTCTGTTCAGTTCCAAATCGGTGAGTCGGATGTGTTCCTGTCAGGAACTTCACCTATTCGCCATTCAACTGCGGCTTTTTCCGGCAGCACCTTTGGTGGGTCTGAGGCATTTTTTTCCCCTGGAAGTGAGGCTTATTCTGGCGGCACAGGTTACGTGCCAACAGAAGTGCCCAGTGTTACAAGTGCGGCTTTTTCCAGCCGCACTGGTTACGTGCCAACAGAAGTGCCCAGTGAGGATGAAACCTGGATCTAATCTCATTACAGGTCCGTGATTTCAATGAGCCTAATCATAAAAGGTATCTTACGGTATCTTATCTTTAATTTGGCAAAACTAATTTACTACTGCTTTTACAGTAAAGTTATACCCCCCTTTTTGCCACCTAATGCCTTTTTTTTAAACATATATCACGATCGACGATACATAGTTACATAATACAATCATAGATTCAGACGTAGACATAAATTATAGGTTAAATACTTGAACTTGTCGTATGATTATATTATATTCTTTTTTAGAACTGTAGAACTGCAGAACTTCGAACTGTAATTGAATTGTAACAATTTAGAACATTTTTTTCAACCATTGAATTATTCATATTAGTCGCAAATCATAATCACAAGTTGGTGTTTGTTTCAATTGAGAAAGTCCAGGCAGTTGGCACGAACCACTTATTTATCGTCAGCTGCCTTGAAGAAGTTTTGGCAGTGACGACTTTTAAGCTTCAGCAGAGTGCTGGTTTGATTGCGGGCCATTGTTGTCAGTAGTGCTGAATAAATCTAGTTTGATCACAAATCATTTCATAATCACAAAGTGTTGTATGTTTCAATTGAGGAGGCGGCTGGCGCAAACCACTTACTTTAATCTGCATTGAAGACGTTTTGCAGCGCCAAGTTTGAAACTTCAGCAGGGTGCTGGTTTGATTGCCAGGGCCATTGCTGTTAGTAGTAGTAGGAAAGAACTGAAGTGTATAGACTATAGACTATAGATGCTGAATTCATAGAATTTCATCACAAATCATTTGATAATCACAAGTTGTTGTAGGTTATAATTGAGGAGGCGGCTGGCACGAACCATTTCTCGTAGTTTGCATTGAGCAATTTTTGCAGTGACAACTCTGGAGCCCCAACAGATTGCTGGTTTGATTGCCAGGGCCAAGCTGTTATTAGTGTTAGGAAAGAACTAGATCGAGATGCTGAATTCAAATAATTCATTTAACGTAACATAATCGTAAATCAAATCATTAATTACAAGTTGTTGTATGTTGCAGTTGAGGAGGCAGCTGGCACGAACCACTTCTTGAAGTCTTTGGGCTTTTGGGCTTCGGTTGTCATTGCCATTCGCACTGGTAGGAAGCAAACCAGAGATGCCAAATGGACATGTGGATGTGGAAGTGGTGCTGTGTAGGTGATAGTGATACTGATACTGGTTTACCGGATAGCAGTACAGCAAACTTATCATGTACGGTCAACTGCAAACATAAGGTGATTGTTTTCCCAAACTGGCCTTTTTTTAAAGAATTTACAGATGGTTCAATATGTTTCAATTTCATGTCATGTCACTATCAGACTGACAACAACACATTGATCTTCAGCGTTCGTACTTGTGGTTGAAACTCCGGCTTCACAGGTGCGTTGATTTGCCCATTTCACCCAAGTCTTCTAGTTTTGAACAATGTGTGATGTGATCCAAGGGTGCTCCAAAATGAGGTCGGGTGTTTTGACTGTAATATATGTAGCAGTTGCAATAGTCATGTCCACAAACGAAGGCAAATCATGGCTGGGTAATTTGGCAAACATGTAACATGTATCATGTAACTAACCGACATCATAAAATCACCTTCCTGCCCACATGTCAGGTGATAGTGTCATTGATACGACCTTGATTGTTAAGGTGTTTTCAGAATTGACTTTACTGTAATACTGCAAGTTCAGTATAGTATCTATGGCTATTAGGCTATTAGGCCTTTATTAGTGATATAATAATATGCTACAGAGATGAGATGATATGATATGATATGCTGCACGCTGCGTGCTGCATTTTTGTACTTTGACCCATCATTTGGAAATGTCCAGAAACCAAATCAAGATACATGACAAATGATACCAGTCTATGTTTGCTGCACCCCCCACTTTGCGCTTTGAAGGTTGAACACTAATGTGAGTGAGCCCTATCCCCGGGTTGAATACTACATCATGCATGCAGCAAACAACTTAATAGTTTCCAATAAACTGTACTTTGATCATGAATCATTATTATAATTATTATTTTCAGACAAACGACAAGCAGTTTGGAGTCCAGGGAACATTCAAAACCGCCGGCACTCAGGAGCTCGCGTTTTGGATCACCAAATGCACGTCGACGATGCTATATTCTTGGTGTGCGGATTGACTGCGCCAAGTCGGATGAGGTTAAGGCTATGGCTGTTTGGATTGAGAAAAAATGCCAAGAAGTGCATACGCAAAGGTCCTTCTCAGAGTGTGTCTTGGCAAGGTCGAACGTAGTAAAATCCTGTTGGAACATCCACAGATGCTAGAAACTGTAGATGAAAGCTGATAAATTATAGTTATAAAGTAAATCATAAATTATATTATGTTGCGACGACTACTACTATGTTATTGTTCATGTTGTTGAATCGTTGCAATGTATGCAGGCGCGGTATGCATGAGTATTTGAGTATTATGTTGTGCGCATCATGCTTTCAGTTCAGTGCTGAAACAACTTCGTCATGTTATATATTCATACTTACTGTAGATTGTAGACAACCTGTACAGTGGGAAACAAGGAGATTTTCAGAGTCAGACTTTAGTATAAGTAGTATCAGTATCAGTATCAGTATCAGTATCAGTACCATAATGGTCAGTAGTAATAGTCCCTTAACTTTAAGAGGTAGGTATTAGGACAGGACATGTGACATGTGCGACGGCTTAACAATATCTTAAGCCTGAGACGCTCCATCTTGCAAGGACAAGAAGGTGTTTACTGATTCCAAGTATCTACAGTAGTTATTCTTTGGGGGTTGCTCACATAAAGCTTTTTGGTCTATTATTCTATTCACGCACTGTGTTCTCAATATATTAGCAGCATGGTAAAATGCGTTTGTTTTGACAGCAGCAGCATGAGGTTTGTGTTTGAAAATCGGATGGTCAAAGGCTGTCAGGCCTCTTTTTTTTGATGCTTTGCTAGCTCAGCAAAATTATCTGAGGTTGGGAGCATTGTGAAAATTGCCTTTCAGAGAGCACTCTGTCCAAACCAGCAAGGTCCAAGGACTGGAATTTGTTTACACAAACAGTGGTAACTGTTCTGGCAACTGTTCTGGCAACTGTTCTGGGGCGCTCCCAGAACGGTTCTGTGCATGTTTTTCCATTTGCCAAATGAAATTTACCATTTGCCAATTGATTTGCCAAGAAAACAATTTGGCAGTTTTGGAATTTCCAGAACGGTTCTGTGCATGTTCTTTTTCCATTGTCCAGGACAAAGGCTACCGGAATTCCACAAGCAGACAAGTTATCCTGCAAATGCTGAAGGACAATCGCGTGCTCGGTGGAGGTATCTTGGCCCAAAAACCTTGGCCAGCCTTTGCCCATTATTTTTCTCACGGCTTCCAAGGTTGGGGTCCATACTGCAGAAACCTGGATTCCACGGATAAGAAGAAACTCAACAAAAGGGAAATGGCGAAGCTTGATCTTGAGTTCAAGAGATTGGACGATCCTTGGCAGGAAAAGTTTTTGGAACTTCCTGAGTGACAGTTTTCTTACTTCTAGCCAGCTTCTAAATCATATTTACTTCTGTACTCAAATACTTATGTAACTTCTATTAGTCTTTGAATATTAATTAATATGATAATAATAATAAGTAGTAATTATAATTATAATATGATAAATATATGATATATGACTATTATATGACATGATTTTAACCATAACTCAGAACCGTTCCCTACCGTTCTGGTGCATTCAGCAGAACCGTTCCCTACCGTTCTGCTGTCACGGAACTAAAACACAAATAGTTCCAGAACCGTTCTAAATAGTTCTAAATAGTTCTGGAAATTGGGCCATTTACGAACATCACAGAACCGTTCCCTACCGTTCTGCTGATGCAGCAGAACCGTTCCCTACCGTTCTGGGATGGCATTTTTTGTTGCAAATAAGTATAACAAAATTTTAACTTATAACTAAATTATTATGTTCTAAGTTATAACTTAATGATAGTTCTGAAACATATCATGTAATAAAAAGATAAAGAATAGATTTCAAACATTTTATATAACAGTAAGTAATTAATAGTAATAATAGTAGATAATAATAATGATAGTAATCTAACATGTGATGGTAATAAAGAAGAATCAGAATATGTGTCTATCGTTGTACTATTTGACTTGCAATGATAGTGAACAATTGATATAATATATTCTTTAGATGTTGTATATTTTTCCATGAGCAACAACTGCAAAGTTAAATTACAATGATAATGATATAATCAATGATTTACGTTAAGTTTATATAATCTNAGATACTTCAACAGGTCATGTGACACATGTGTTTTGTTTCACTGTCTGACATGAGAGAATGTGCAAGGGATAGGTAATTTGATGGTCTTTGATGGTTTCATTATCATCATTTTTTTTGACGTTGTATACATATCATGGACTGTGTGACTGTGTGTAAATATGAAAAATTGTCCTTGAGTCCTGGATTTCCAAACTTTATCATGCAGTAAATTCGATGAAGAATTAGTATGAACATTTTTCATGATGAGACATGACTCATGTGGACTTGTTTGTCCATTTTTTGGCAGGGTCAGTTGTTCAAAGACCGTGGCACGTTGACACTGAGGACATGAGTGTCCCTTGCGACAACACATACATCGACGTGGCCAGCCAGGGCCTTGTGCATGTAGTGCCGATACTATAAAGGGTGATACTAAGAGATGCAATGTGTGATTTGCGATCCATGTGTTTTCAATCAATGATTAAGCCATTGCGATGCTTGTTTTCATGTTGTGTCAGAGCCATTGACATGAACCTCAACTCAACTCCGAGGAAGTGTGCAGCAGGCCATGGGAGTCTATATTGATGGCAAGGGAGCTGCTATCACTACCAGCATGAAGGTTTGGCACCTGAACCGTCGGGACTTCCTTCCTGGCCAGGCTGGGCAAGGCATGTTTACTCACAGGCTTTGAGAGTTGCTGCTACGCCTGTTCAGCCGCTTCGGCCACTGTGGCCCAAATCTTCCGAATCCAACCATCATTTGGCTGTGTTGCACGATTGGAGTTCCAAAGCTGCAGTTTCAGATTATCGTGATCTTTCATCTTTCAGTTTTGGGGGGTGGTGTTTGAGTTTGAACATATACAGTACAGATTCATTTGCATTCACATACAAGCAAATTGTTTGGCCATGACCTGACTTGTTTCTCCACACAATGGCTTTTCTTCTGAGTTCATCTTGGAAAACCTGAACATGTTCCAGCAAAGCTTGGATGTGACTTGTTGGCAGTATCAGCATTGCTTGACTAATGGAAACTGCAGTCGTGTTTCAATGATGAACCACATCTCAGTCTCAGTGTCAAAAAAAGTATATTGATATTGATATTTTATATAGATAATTTATCTTATAGATAATACTTAACTCATATTGGATATATATATGATATTTCTCTGATCTCATTTAGCATTTTATATTTTGAGTTAGTTTATATATTATATAATTATATAAATATATTTATCTTAACTACTGACTGCAATTCTTTAGATCAATCATACAATTTGATTTGATTTTACCATTAGTTAATTAGTGACAGTGATACTGTACTTTATAAATGAAATAAGGTGTCATATCATATCATAGTTTCAATAAGTTATATAATATAAGATTCAACTTCTGTTAGATGATATTATGATGATATTGTACTTTGAATATAGACCACGTCCACAGACTTTGATGCAGTGCTTGTTTTCTGTGGTAAACAGTAAACGCAAGTGGTTTAGTGCACTTCTGATTGATTGCTGTATCTAAATTTTGTTGAATCTCTTTCATTGCTTTTACACGCTCCATGTGAAGCCTGACTCCCTGTGAAATGGATGATGATAGAAGGTATAATAGTGTCTGTGTAATTGCATTATATGACAAATTCTTGTATTCTTATATTTGCATTCTTGATTCATGGTTCATGGTCAATAATCTAAGGTTTTGTACAGGAATGGATAGGATTGGGTTAACCTTGCCGAAATGTAGCCGATCAGTCTTTGTCTTTCGGATCCTTTCACTTCTGTCGGATTTCCAACTGTAATTGCCAGAAATCCCATTATTCCATTACGAGTTGAGATTTGATGATTTCAGTGAGTGACATGAAGTTCTGTGGTGCTGAGGTTTTGTTCTGGTGTGGCTCATTTGCGCTCGTGAAGGAGCTTGCAAGTGAGGGGAGAGCGCAAAGCATTCCAGCACGCGAAACTTGTTCGTAATATCAAAGTGGTCCAGATGATTTCAATTTAATCACAGTTTCTTGATTTTATTGCCAGTGCTTGCATCCGTCATTGCCCCAATGTCAATCCATTGCATTGAGCATGCGGCATTTCGGAAGAAACGCGAGCTGATGGGTTTCGTTTTTTTTTTAGACTTCTTCCTTCATTAGCAGTAGTTCAAGTTCTGTCTTTACTTTACTGATATCATTTCAGGATCGATTTACTTTAATGATCGGTAGATAAATAAATATATTATATGATCAAGATATGATATGATGATGATTTTGTGATATATATATGATATTTGATTATATGATCATCATGATATATGATATTTGATTTGATATGTTATTTGATGCATGATATATAATATATTAAATTATATTTATATTATATGATTCATATGATAGTATGTGAAACGTGAGTTGAAGTAATTGAAATTATACCGTATGGCCTCGGGCTTGTTCTATACTTCCTCACAAAAGCATCGGATCAGAGAATCAGAGTATTCAAGTAAGAAAGAATGAACTTATTGCGAATTAGAAGAATTCATTGAAATCATCCAGAAAAAAGTAAAACGGACTCAGGAAGGGGAACAGCGCCGAAAACATCAACGGATTATTATACCCAGCAGCACTCGTTTCGCATTTCGCACTACCTTTAGTCACCCAACAAAAGCATGATGGCTGGAATGTGCAAGGCAAATAGATCTTGAAAGGAAAGTAGGGTCGTATGCTTCAGTGTGTGATGATCGTGGCTCAATGCTCAAGCGGCTTTGACTCAAGCGCTCATGACTCATGACCGTGGAATGTTTGAAGTGCAGATGTGAAGCACAAGGGTCGCAAAGGTTCACAAACAACCATACCGTACTGTATACCAATAATTTGACAATCATGAATCATCATTGAATCATTACTCATGACTCATACATACCGATTACCAACCTACTTACTATGCACGCGGTCATTACTAAACACTAGTCACTCCCCCTTTCTTTGCTATCACCTTCTCTTTGCTTCATCTAGAATGGCTCACTCTCAGAGGCGTCAAGCCGTCAGCGTCTTGATTTCCATGATTCAATGAATCGTGATATCAAAATTCACCTTTCCATTTTCATAACTCCCACATCTTCCATGCTGCTGTTCTGAGGGGAAGAGAGCAAGGGTATCAGCAGATTACGAGAACGCATTGCAACTTGGATAAAGCGTGAACTTGCAACTTCTTGCACTGTTGATCTTATTTGAAGATTACGAGCAGGAATTCCACCGTGAACTTGCAACTTTTGGTTACGGTTGATTTTACATGAAGCTTACCAGCAGGATTTCCAACTTGGGTAACCGGCAACCCTTGAACTGGCAACTGCTTGTAACTGTTTCGTTTCGCCATGAACAAGTTGAAAAAGTTATGTGCTGACTCCTGAGGTACACGCCAAAGTTTAAGGAAATTTTCAAAGCTGATATCCGACGGCACTGGGATGAATACCGTGAAAAAATGCTGCAAAGCTTTGTTGCGTGCCGAATTGGAGAGAAAGCAGCAATGGGTGTTGAGAACTGGGAGAGCCGAGAGAAGCAGAGAAAGGAAGCAGAGATAGCAGAGACAGAGAAAGCAGAGAAAGAGCAAGAAACAAAAGATGCCGAAGCCACCGAAGAGGGGGCTGCGGAATCGGGGACTGAAGACCGCCCCGAATAAGGGGTGAGAGCTCGGACATGACACGTGCGTGAAAAAAGTGAGATTGCGGAAACATTTGGCAAAATGCTGGCCGGATATCAAGAAGGGTCACATTTTTTTTTCCCCCCCCTTCTGCCATACTGTCTAAAAGAAAGGGGCCCTTCCCAGCTTTGTTGTCAACCTTTTTAGGTTTGTTCTTTTTGTTAAGCAGTAAAACTCCCAGATTTGTTTTGAAGTCAACGAATCACATAATTTTCTCTACCACCCAGTAATTTGAATGGAATTTCAGAATAGCGGAATAACTTACCGCCATTGAAATTTGATGTAAATGGAAGAACTTGACAGTACTAGTACTGAGTTCTAAGTACTAAGTATGGGGACTGTGACTCTGACTATGCCACTGCCAAGTAAGACACTTGTCTTTCCTGCCTTATTTACAGCATCAGTATCAGTATCAATATGTTGAATTATTTGGAATAGGAAAGTAAATCATCATTTGAATCATTTGATGTTATGATAATGATATGTTTTAGGTACCAAGGCAAAGACAACTATAGACTATCACTATCACAATCACTGGACTATCAGTCTATCAGTCTATCAGTATTTTATTTTATTATATTATATTATTTCATGTTATATTATATTATTTCATGTTATATTATATTATTTCATGTTATATTATATTATTTCATGTTATATTATATTATTTCATGTTATATTATATTATTTCATGTTATATTATATTATTTCATGTTATATTATATTATTTCATGTTATATTATATTATTTCATGTTATATTATATTATTTCATGTTATATTATATTATTTCATGTTATATTATATTATTTCATGTTATATTATATTATTTCATATTATATTATTTTATATTACACTCACTTACTTATACTTTCATTCATTAAATCATATTTTCTCATCATATTTTATCAGATTTATTCAGATTCGTTCATATTATATGATACTAAGCTAAGTTATATCAGATTCAGATTCATATTATACTATACAGTACTGACTGTTGTACTTATGATAGAAATAAAAAAATCAATATTCTTTGACTATGATTCATGATGTTTATGAATAGGACAGCGTCAGATCCTAAGGTCAAGACATTTATAATTTATACTGGTGATCCAATTAGGAGGTCCTTTTTGAACAGTGAACACATATCGGAACTTAGACAAGTCGTCATTGTTTTCATGGTTTATTGATGTGCGCCATGGGGAAAATAAAGGAGATTGGCATCGACATGAAACTTTGAATCGTGAATTAAAATGAGATTGTTCTGTACCAAAAGTCGTGCAAGCAAATGTTGTGCATTTTTTGCTTTTGATCAGCTCTTAGTTCATGAAATGCCAGGCCTTGCTCATGGCACAGGGCTTCAGCCCCACCGACTTCCTGTGGAGTGAGAAGGGTGATGCTGCCTATGGCCTCCACAACCTTCTCGCTGGCAACGCGATGACCACATCTGTTGTTGGTGCTGCCATCACGGGTTTGCTGCTGTTCGTTCTCGTGAAGGATTCTGATGGCAAGTATCTTGATTGACAAACTGCGCTTGTAGTTAAGTGGTTTGTACTTTGTACAGTGAAATATGATTGCTCCCACAAAAATTAATCACTACGTTTGTCAACTCACTTTCAACGATATTCAGGGTATTGACAGGTCTTGCTCACCTTGATATTGTGCAAGTAAGTCTGGTCGATGGTTTTTGAAACCAAATGCCAACGAAAGTGATATATAGAGAACTGATAGCTTCTAAAATGTTGATGTACATGTTTTACATGCATTTTTTTGATATTGAAACAATCTAATTATTTTTTGTTGTTTATGTTCATATGTATGCAGCATGCATGCTGTTTGTATGTATGGTAATTTAGTATTTTATTTTCTAATATCAACTAAGTACATGATATTTTAATTCTGATTCTGACTGATTGTTTACGCATTATGATATCATTTCAAATCTATCGAAACATAACATATCTGAATCATATCCTATCATCATAATAATAATAATTATGATATAATTATTTAAGTCCAGTCTAGTCATAGTCAAGTACATATTTTTGTGTTCTGAAACATTTTGTTCATTAGTAGCTATTCTGAAACTCCTGACTTTCAGTAATGTTTTTGGACGATCTGAAAAGCAAAACATAGCATAGCATCGTATAACATTTTAGTAGTAGCATACAACATACCTGTGATTTCTTTTTGTTCTTGTTTGTTTAGTCTCTAAGTCTCTAATTGGTTTGGTTTGGTTTTGTTGAATTCTCCAACTTGTTTTACAATCGCTCCAGTTTGTGCAAGCATAGCTTATTTACTTTCAATTTCAATTATCAAGAAATCTTGTCTTGTCAACGCACCAGAAGGGCAGTATAGATCAGAGAGACCCACCATCCAGTATTACCACCAAAACCTGTTTGGGTGACCAAAGTCTGTGAGTGACAACCAACGTCAACAAAAAACAAAGAGACTCATTGCACACTTCAACACATGCTGCACCTCCGAAGGCCAGTGGCATCGCATCAAAAAGGGCTCTTGGCCAGCTTGATGCAGCTGGGAGAAGAGGCTTAAGTGAGGGAGGGTCATGCAAGAATTCACCGCATAATTTTGTTTTTGTTTTCTTAGTAAGCCTCCAAAGGATCTCCAACAACTTGGGTCTCTATGTTTCACACTTCCAGGCTTGGCATCTTTCTGCACCTTTACCAAATGGCCAAAGTTTGATGGAGTGACTGCTTTATAAACTAATATTCGATGTTGTTTACATCAGGCCATAATAGGAAAACAGGTGTGTGGCCAGGCTTTTCCATCCGTATCATATTCGGATCATATTCACATTCGATTTATATTCATATTATAGTCAATTTAGCCAAGGAGCCAAGTGCATCTTGTAGTTTTGAATTTTGTTTTCTGTCAATTATCTTTCATCAGAGTCTGAGACAAGGTAAAGTCATGAGCATTTAGATAGTCTAGTCATAATCTCAAGCCGTCTTTGCATGTATATTCAAATTCTTGTATTCAATTATTAAGATCCATAATATTGATATTGATTTTAGATATTGATATGAAATTAATATCATTTTTTATTGTATATTTTATGTTTATATTATATTCATATTAATATTATATGATATAATTTTAATATACATCCTGTATGTATCCTGTGTGTATCAGCAGATATGATTTATATATGCTCAATACTAATGCTAGTGTCAATGCTAGTTTAAAGTAATTTAAATCAAGCATTTGATCATATGATCATATGAATATGAATCTTCATATTATTACAATCGAATCATATTCATAGGCTTGATATTCATTTTTACATGATGATTGACATGTAGCAAGTAACGGACACAAATGCATTCTTAGTATGCAATTCAAGCTGCGTAAACACCACCACAACAACAACAACCCATTCTGGCCCATACTTACTAGACAGTGTTCAAAGTGCATTTGTTTGTCAAATTGTTTATACTTCATTTTGGTGGGCGGAGGCAACGATTCTTCACACGCTTGTCAGGAGAGCGAATCTCATTTCTCAACAACGACGGAATCTTCGAAAAGTGCTGACAGCGAAGCTGATTCTGAGGAGACATTGTCTTTAGCACTAAGAATATGAGGTAGTGACAGGGCCTCTTGTGTCGTTTTTTATTTTCTGGTCAAACTTTCATCTTTCAGTTGTAATTTGGTTTTGCTGCTTGGAAAAGACAGGACACCCTGAAAAGCGGCGACACCTTTGCTTCTTGGGTATGTCCAATGATGTCACCGAAGTCTGCAAAATCGGATAGTGATGATTCTAGCGCCTTGGCTTTGGAATCGCTTTGCGCCCCATTTCACACCTTTTAGGGACAAAGGCCGCCTCCCTCAGTTTCCACATGTACCAAGGTTGGTGTCATTCAGATTGATCAGCAAAGCGTGATGTCTTGGTAAAAAATGCCAACAGCGGCAGTTGCGAGTTCGCAGATATATGATATATTATATAAGATGATATTTTTCATTTGATTTAAATTATATGTTTATGATTTATGATGTTTTCAATAACCATATTATATTATATTACAATCATAAAATATATGTATATATATATATATTTAAATATATCTTATTTTATTTATATTATATATATTGAATATAGAAGCAGCAGCGCAGCATTGTCGTACTTCACAGCTGACTGTCTCGTTTTGCACAAATGCACCCAGGCTTTCGTTTTAAAGTGTCAGTTTCACTTCAATGTAAATGAAGTTTCACCTGGAAATCCCACATACATATTTTCAGATGCCAGGCATGAGTTTATGCAGAACAAGGCGGCTCAAGCGATTTGTTTGCGTTTCGCAATTGTCAATTGCGTGAAGTTGTAGTTGGTTCGTGATGGGTGACGATGGGGAAACCGGAAAGTGCGCTCTGTGCAATCAGACATTCAATGAGCCTGACAAGGACTGCTGCAGTTTGTCGAATTGTTGGAAAGGTCATGTGAATTTCATTGTAACAATCTTAGCTAACTACTGACTACTTACTAACTACTATCTTTGACTATGACAGACCATGACTCTATAACAAGGACTTTGACTCTGACTATGACGACAATGATTCTTACTGTGCCATGAATGGACAGCCACGCCCTGATGTGTAGCGGTTTGAACTTGAACACTTGAGGATTGCCCTCAGGGTCACGACTTGGTGGTATCTCGGGTCAAGACCACCTCCACAGTGTGCCACCCGTGCTTCTATGTGCAGCGTGGGTCCTTCAACGTGAAGCAGAAGGATCTCTCTGACAAGATTGCAGCACACTCGGCGGTTGCTGAGAAGCACCTTGTTTGCACTACACAATTCCGTCCTTGCATTAGTTCGAATGTGATATTGATATGAAGATAAAATAATATTTGATTTGTGGGTGTCAGATGTGCGCCCTTATTCCAGGTTTATTCAAAGCATGAGGAACCAGGAATTCAGAATGATAGTTTTTTGATCTAGGAACTCATGACTGAAGCATGCTTATCGCCATGAGTTTACACTGCAATCCACTTACTCATAGCCCAGCCCTTTTTTTCATTTCCGCAGGACTTTCAAGGCAATAACATTGGCCGACTGTAATCCTAGTCGTAGTATGAGTCATAGTGTCAGCATGGAGTCGTAGTGATAGTCATCCTGATAGTTGAAGTTTTTTAAATCAATCATCATAAATTGTGAATATTTTTCATGTAAAAGTAAATACGTTACGGTATTTACATCATTTGAATCATATGCGGCTGCCTCATATGGCATGATATATGATAATTATATGATATGATGATATGATATGATTTAATGATAGGATATAATATGAATTTTTATTTTACTATGACTCTGACTCTGACTATTTCAATTGAATCATATCTTACCATTTCATGGTTTTGTTTTTTTCACATGTAATCGTAGTCTATTCTCTCAATAGGTGATAGTCTATAGTCTTTAGTTCCATAATCTGGATTTCATGTTGTCGTTTCAATTTCAGTCTATGGTAGCAAAACGATGTTGCAAATCATTTTACATCTCAGTTGCTGCATTCGGGTGTATACAAGAGAGACTACAGTATGTCATAGGATTATTGATATGATTGAATATAATTGAATTATGCTAATTTGCCATATGGACCTGTATGTGAGACGGTATGATTTTGCACCCCGCCTCTTCTTATTCAGATAATATTCCACAACCTATTCAATTCAATTGCAAATTCCACACAATCAAGCCATACATCAGATGCTTTGGCAAAGGTGGTAACCTTTCGATACTCGATTTGTCATTGTTTGTTTTCAAGCTTCCAAAACAATGTTTTGGCCCACGGCTTAAGGGTGAAATAGTGTGGCATCGCTTCAGGTTGGAATCCACCTCCGTGATCTCTATGTCTTTGTCAATATCGCCTATCAGATCTATATTCATATTGGTGGCAGCCGCTGCTATTCTTAGATATGATATGTTATGAGTTATGAATGATATGATATGATATGGTATGTTATGCATATGGTGATAATATGATGTAAGGTTGCACAGTTTGTTGGACATAATAAAAACGCATCAATTAACGAAGGAGTCAGAATCGTAGATTTGCCACTGTCGACGACATATCTCATTCATATAAGATTTAGATTCATTCAAATACCAGTTTTTGAACAACTGCAAATATTCTGCTATCACTTTGTGGGCTGGTAAGATGTTCTTTGAACTGTGGAAATGCTGTTCACTTTTGAGTCTGTTGAGGGTGTCAGTTCAATGCTGAAAGTTTCTCACTTTTGCTTTGTATTTGTCAGGTACTTTGACATGTTGACTGTTGACATATTTGTTTTAGTGTATTTTGTGCTGGAGAAATTCGCCAGAGTATGGCACTGCATGTTTTTACAACATCTATTATTACCTGGTTTGTCTCGAAGCGAAAGCGAGCGGCAACATGATTTGTGAAATGTGACAGTGACATGTGTGCATTTGTAGAACGTGCCAAGGGCCGGCATTCAAGAAAATGAAGTAAGGGCAAGGCACATCACATGTTTCTTTCAACTTGTAGATTAAGTAATAGTTTTGGTGGTGGTGGTAGCGGTAGTAGTAGTAGTAGTAGTAGGAGTAGTAGTAGTAGTAGTAGTAGTAGTAGTAGTAGTAGTAGTAGCGCTAGTACTAAGTACTAGGTACTTAGTAGTGGTAGTGGTAGTAGAAGTGGTGGTAGTAGTAGTAGTACGTAGTGATTATTGTTCCTATCCGCAGGCCCGTGGGTGCCTTTTTCTCTTCAAATCATCCTTACCGAATCATTGTTTTGTTTTCCTTTTGGCAGGTATCCAGATACTGATACTGATACTGATACTGATTCTATGATTTGTTATATTATATTTTTTTAGTTTACAGTATTTATAATATAAAATAATATTTTGTAATATATATCGATGCCCCTCACTTCACAACAACTAACCTAAAACATGGTGTCCTTTCTTCACACATCATATCGTATGATCAATCATATCATATTTTATTTACAGCCTACAGCACACAGTATACAGCATACAGCATACAGCACATAATTACTACTACACAACAAACATAACATATTCATCGAATCATATCCATTTTACGAAATCATGTCATATCATATCATATGAATCATATCATATCATCATATCATAGCTTAAAGCTTCCACGCCCTCCAGTTGCCTGGGCACCGGGGTGTGCTTCATCTTCCGAAACTCAGGTTCGGTGATCTGAGGAAGCAGAAGGTTCTTTCGATGACACTTTTTCCACATAAAAAGGCCAGGCACGAAAAATGCGACCTCACAGAACTTGTCCGCAAAAGCGAAGAAAACTACATAGATTTCCAATCCGCCTTTTGGTTGCAGCCAGGCAGAGCAAATACCAACGCACTGTTAATCCCTCATACTGACTCATACCATCATGCTGTCATACTGATGCTTGCACTAAATTACTTCTACCACTCCTTTAGGCCCATCACATTCATGAAATCTATCACATTCTTCAAGGATGGTAGCTCTAGTTTGTTCTGCTATTGCTGCAATGGGGTCAAACAAGCTTTCAGTATGTTTTGCTTTCTTGCATATGTAACACGCATTTGTTCTGATGGAAAGTTTGTAAAGGCAAATTGCTCCGGACCTAGGTCAGCGAGCTTGTAAGCCTGTCAGAGTATCTCAGCAACCATGCCAAATGCGGCTCAGCTGAGTTTTTGAGAATGGGTTTTGGGCCTATAGCCATAGCCTTTAACTGCTGCATGTATATAGAGTTTCGGTTTGCAACCACCTCTACTGAACCTGGCATCAACACTGGGATGTTATGAAATTTGTGTATCTACACGTTTAAAAACTTTGAACATACCATTCATGGATGGCAATGACCCATAGACGCTATGTGAAGCACTGGAGTTTTCCGCTATATGTAATCATGTACTGCCATTGCCATACCTGCATTCCTTTCCTTCATTAGCAACCCCTGTAAGTTTTTCTTCTGTAGAAGCAACGGCCACTTCCTCCAACTGTTGCTATTATTCTACATATTTTGATCGCATACACGCCATCGTCATCCTGTCAGAATCATTTTGTCAGAAGCATTTTTCTCGTAGTCAGTATGATTACCACATTGCCACTTGTGCCCTGTCGCCCTGTATGCTCATGGACTTGGGATCTTAAGTTTGTGTGCCGCTGTAAGGCCAAAAGACCTTCCGGACGGAGCGCGACCGCAAGAAGTACATCACGACAGAGCTGGGGTTGAAGGTGACCAAGGACCCGAAAAAGGGCATTTGGTGCGTGCCAATCGAGAAGAATCTCAGCTTCAAATTGTGATGCCGCTGCCCAACAGTCATTTGATATTGTGATACCAAAGGTGCAATGTGATTTTGTGTGCCAAAGGTTCAATATGTGATGTTGTGATTCCCAACTGTTCCTTTGTTTCCTTCCGTTGACTCAAGTTCAGATACCCCTTGCTTGCTGAGGAACTCTCTCATGTTGTCCGGCCTCAGGGTGAGTGCCACCCGTGTGAAGGAGGAGAATCACGGGGCCGACAAAGAGGAAAGCAAGGCTTCCTTCAAGAAGGCCTCTGAAGGTGTTTATCAAGACACCAACTGCAAGGACTGTTTCTATCTTCACTTCTGGTTTCAACGTTGCAATCACAACACACCACATGAACCTGATGTTGTTACTTCACTTTCTTGGTTCACATGATAGAATCGAACATGTTTTCAACTTCAAGCATTGATTGAAGCATTTTTGCATTTGCAAAGAATGACATTGTTGCAGATGCAGCATATCCACCGTTTCATGTTCAATTAGTGGAACTACCTCTAAGATCTTAATTATACAGATACAGTATAGTATAGTATAGTATAGTATAGTATAGTATAAGTCTTTAGGCCTTTTTGTGCGATATAAAGACGTGCTCTTGAACTATCTTGGATATGATTTGGTTTTTTATTTATGATTCATGATATGATTGGATAGACAATGATAACGAGATTGGAGAATGATATGATATGACTCGATATGATATGATGCAAATAATATTGACATTTTTGAATATGATAATGATTCATTGATATACGACCTTATCTATGACAATGACAAATTATAAATGATGATTATTTTATTTCTATTTTTTATTTTTTCTATATCTGTTTTTTTGTGATATGATGATATGATATGTTGATATGTGACATGAGACATTCGATATGATCTGTGACATGTGACATGTTATGGTATGTGACTCTGTTATGATATGATTTAATGATCTGACATTGATATTCTGATATTCATGTTTTACTTTTCAATATCACCAAAAATCTTAATTTCATGATTTACTCATGATTCATGATTTTATCATTATTGGTTTGATATTATTCCAATTTAGTATTCATGTTTATTTCAGATTTCATTGAAGTTACTGGCTGTTGGACAATCTTAAACCCTTTTGACTTTCACTGAAATTGAAATCTAGATCGATTTAGATTCATGATTCCTGATTCTTCTTCTGGGTGTCACTTAGAATGGGAAAAGCGATTTGGATTGCCTTTCAACCATTTTCGACGTTCCATCACTCAAGCATTTGGCTTTTGATTGTTGGTTGATGTTGGTCGGCCAAATTTTAACTTGTCAATGCAAGTTATTATGACTCTGATTTTGACAGCATTCACTCAGCCTGCCCACACTTTTACATCTCCCAAGTTGGTCAAGTCAGCAGGAAGAAATCGAGCGAGCCAGCAAAGATGTCGAGGCGAAGTCAAGCTCCGGAGGCAGCTCTTCCAACTCGTCTGACTCAGATGACAGCAGGTCCAGCTTCGGGCTTGAGTCAGATTCTGAGCAGAAAGGCAGGAAGAAAGCAAGCAGGCCCAAGGCTGCAGCGAAAGGGAAAGCAGTAGCAAGGCGGAAATCTGGCGGCGGGGTGGATGTGCCAACCAGACGATTGGGAAGGAAAACGAAGCTAAGCTACAGCAACTTGCTTGCATTCTTGTGTTTTTTACCTTTGTTTTCAAGTGGTGCATAACTAATTTCTACAGTCCGAGAATGTCCAAGGTGTTCGTATTTGGGTTTAGAAAAGTGGCCAGGGATGCGAGACGGTAGGGATGTCACCTTGCATTCTCACTCCCTGTCAGAAACAAGGCGAATTGATTGAGAATGGCAAGAAGTACTTGGAAAGCTTGGAGGAGATCACTGTGGATGCTCTTTGGAGATCTGTCATTCGGAGTGTTGAGGTGGAACGGCGGCTGGGTCGAGAGCATGCAGTGCGAGATGATTTGGAGGATGCCTTTGAGGTTTGCAAGCCTGACGAGAAGGAACAGGGGAAAGGTTTGCTTGCCAAGATCGCAAGCGAGGCGAGAGAGTTTTGCTATGGTCCATGCAGGCATATAGTCATATAGTAGTTTAAAATCTGATTTTCTGATACTGATACTGATATTGTACAATTGAATAACGCAAACTACGACGAGCGTCACATCACCCTCATATCATATAGTGTCTTTTGCAGCAATATGCAGGTTTATATTAAAGAGATCGTGAATGATATGGAGGATCAGGACGGTGCAATCTGATGTGATCATAGGATATGCCAATACAACCGGAGACTTTTTGCTTGTCATACAAGTTCAAGCAGTTGGTCAGAATTGTAAACGATCAATTGTGAAAGTTTTCTAGTCTACAGACGGCCCATATAATTACTGTCAGTCAGAAATTCATACTGTGATGGTTTGATTCATTTGGTTTTCAGGTATTCAGATTCATGTAAGTACAGTAAGTAGTTAAGTAAGTATCCATGGTCCATGGTCATCNTTGTTTTCTTTTTGTATTATCCGTGGATCCATTGCTATAGTTGTTCGAACGGTGATATGATATTGGCATCGGCATTGGTATCATGTTGTTTTCGTACTATGTAATTCTGTCAAACTAGACCTTGTCAGGTCATATTATCTCATTTTCAGTCATTTGGCATTCGGCGTTCTTTTAAATATTGGTTCTTTGATTCATGAGGCATGGAGTGATGGTCATGAGTCATTGTCCGAGTCATGGTTTCGAATATGATAATCATACTATCATATTTCAAAAAGATCATGAACAGGCATTTATATATGAGTTATTTCATTTTATTGACGAAGACTATATTAATATTGTATAATTATAGCTGTATATTATATTTTTTGTATTATTAGATTATACTGTACTATATCAATATCATATTAATTATTTTCATCATGACACTATATTATATTCTTTTATCAAAAGATAAACATTCAAGATTCAATTTACTTTTTTGTTATATGAAATAATATTTTATCTTTTTATGATATTTATATGATCACTGAATCATACGATATTTTCATTATATGATCATTTTATGATTTTATGTTTATATTTATATTTATATTGTTTATCTTATATTTAAGTGTCACTACAAGTTGTATCATTTTCATAATACATGTTTTGATACGTTGCAGTGGCAGTGCAGTTCTAATTTCATTGGTATTCAGTATTCGTCCAAATGTTTTCTATTGTTATTTTGTGCTGACTGACCGTAGTGACTATAAGCACCCACGCAACCTGCCCTTGCAGCCATGCACAGGTGAAGATGGTGCACCAGATGCATGAACTTTGCCGGCATGTCCGAACTCTCCGGCCTGCTGATGCTGTCAAGTCCTTGAGTGATGGACCTATTCGCCAAGTCTTTGAGCCAAGCAACTTGGAAGTGGCTGCCCGTTTGGTGAAGGATCCAAAGACCCTGAGTGACGTGATGTTGGCCATTGGAAGGAAGCTCCACGAAGCTGCTTGCCAAGTTTAAGGACCTAGAATGGCCTTATATTCCTTTGGCCGTGCCAGCATTCCCACTTGTGTTTACGATCCTGCAGGGAAAACCGGGTTATTTTGTGATGTTGTAACCTGGAGTACTGTTAGATATTTAGACATGACTTTTTGAATGTTGGAACTAGTTTGGCCGATAACCATTGAAACTATTTGTCCTTGTTTCCCACCATATAAAATAGAGAAAGGAGACATGTAAATTAAAGACTCATGATGACTCACGACTCATGATTCGCGAAATGAAATGATTTTTCATCATATTTCAAATGTGTTTGGATTTGATATTGTTATTCATGATAGATGTTTCTCATTAAATGTAATTGATTTCAAAACAAGACTAGTCATGGTCCTGGTATATTATAAAAAAATCATTCAGTATAATATAACATAATGGAATTGAATCTTAGAAAATATCATAATTATAATAGAATATGATAACTTAACTTGATATGATATATTTTCACGTACTTTAGACTTCAATTTAGTAATGTAATACAGTATATTATTCCAGTTTAATATTTTCTAATTATATAATTATAAGTTATAAGTTATAAGTTATAATTTATAATTATGATTTCTAATTATAATTGCATTATATTTTCCATTAAGTTCTTAAAATCTAAGTTAACAACAACCACACGAGTTTGGGATTGGTAGACCGGATTGCTGTTCCACTATTAGTCGTATTGTTTTTTCAGGGCAGTGCGTTCTGTGAAGACATTTTTGTTGACAAAGATACTTTAGTTTAAATATGAAAAACGCCGCACTCACTGCCTATTTACCATTGTGTGAATAGCTATAGAAAGTCCAATTCCTGGGACTGTTATGGCTATGTCAAGCAGGTCGAACTTAAGTAAGTTTGACGATTGAAGTAGGCAAATTTTGCAAAGTACTGACAACTACCGGAGTTCATTTGTTGGATTTCGCTAATTGGGCTAGCAAGTACACAAAGTGCATGGCCCAGCTCAGCCATCTTACCTCCAATTCCTGTAAAGTGTATGATCAGGAAACCTATATTGTGTTTATACGCTGCACCGTCCATGTAAGTAATCCCAAAACAAAAACAAGGGCAAAAGGCTGGGAAAACCCGTGCCACTTACACGTGCAAAATTTCCGAGGTGTCAATTTATTTTGATTTTTTTTTTGCAGCAGGTTTGTCATGGGCAGCAAGCATTAGGCATGTGACCCATGAAAAGTTCATCGTACCGAGACTGAAGTCCAAGATATGGCGCAAGTGGCACTGAAGTTCTGCTCCTTCTTCGCAACCACTCTGGCCATGAACATGGTCATTCTCCATGTCCCATGCGATGCAAAGTAGTCAAACTCCACTTTGGAGCAAAAAAAAAAACTAAATGTGGTCTTGTACGCTTAAGTTAAGTGGTTGGAAAAAAGACACATGTTACATGTTCATGTACCATGGCTCTGCAACTGGAACTGCAACCGGGTTCAGAACTTATTTCATTATATGGTCATATGGTGCAGATTGGTTTACGCAATTCAAGCTCAAGCATGGTACTTATTGCAGTTCCCCTAAAAGAAATCATGTTGTGAGTGTAAGTGTTGAGCAAACGGCCGCTGACCCTTGAAGTCCATGTTACAATGTTTGCAACATTTCTGCTCACTTGGAAACATAGCCAAAATATCGTTTTTGCATTTCAACGCAAAGAATTGAAGCGGGGAGGGCGCTGAAGTCAGGCCAAATGGCGCTGAAGTGCTGCTTTTCCCTCTTTTTCGTAAACATAGTTTTCTCAATGTGTCATGCGATGCAAAGTAGTGAAAGTCTACTTTGGAGCATTTCGAAGATACTAACTCTAGGTCTTTTGTACGCCGAAGTGGTTGCGAATTGCGCAAGGGTCAAAGAAAAGACACATGTATCACATGTAAGCTCCTGTCATTGTATGCGCAAAAGCAAAAATGTTGTGAAATAACAATTTGATTGATGCAATTCAAGCGTTTCAAGCATGTGGCATGCCTTTCTGTTCCGCTAAAAATACACATTGTGCGTGTAAGTGTTAACAAGTTCTTTGACCTTTGAGGCCCATGTTACCATGGTCTTACATTTCCATTCGCAGTTTCGAATTCTGGAAAAACAATCAAAATATTGTTTTTGCATTTAGACGCAAACAATTGAAGCTGGGAGGGCGCTGAAGTCAGGCCAAATGGCGCTGAAGTGCTGGCCTTCCCTGCCCTTTGTTTAAGTTGTGAACATGGTTTGCAATTGTACCATGCGATGCAAAGTCGTGAAAGTCTACTTTGGAGCAAATGGAAAAGACTTGATTTGTCCTTGTGGACGCCTAAGTGGTTGTGAGGTGCGCAAAAGTCAAAGAAAAGAAGCATGTAACTGCAACCAGGTACAAATTCTGTCACTGTATGAACAGTGGCATGCCAACCAGTTCCCGCAAGAATGCACGTTGCAAGTGTAAGTGTTATAAGCTGTTCTTTGCCCGCTGAAATCCATGTTACAATGTTTACTACATTTTTGCTCGCACTTTCAATTCTCGAAAAACAATGAAAATATCGTTTTGGCACTTCAACGCAAAGAATTGAAGCGGGGAGGGCGCTGAAGTCAGGCCAAATGGCGCTGAAGTGCTGCTTTTCCATCTCTTTCTTGAATTCGTAAACATAGTTTTCTCAATGTGTCATGCGATGCAAAGTAGTGAAAGTCTACTTTGGAGCATTTCGAAGATACTAACTCCAGGTCTTTTGTACGCCGAAGTGGTTGCGAATTGCGCAAAGGTCAAAGAAAAGACACATGTATCACATGTAAGCTCCTGTCATTGTATGCACAAAAGCAAAAATGTTGTGAAATAACAATTTGATTGATGCAATTCAAGCGTTTCAAGCTTGTGGCATGCCTTGCAGTTCCGCTAAAAATACACATTGTGCGTGTAAGTGTTAAGCAATTCTTTGACCTTTGAGGTCCACGTTACNGCGTCCTTGTGGACGCCTAAGTGTTTGTGAGCTGCGCAAAAGTCAAAGAAAAGACGCATGTAACTGCGACCAGGTTCAAAGCTCCTGTCATTGTATGAGCAGTGGCATGCCAACCAGTTCCCGTAAGAATACACCTTGGGAGTGTAAGTGTTATAAGCTGTTCTTTGCCCGCTGAAATCCATGTTACAATGTTTACTACATTTTTGCTCGCGCTTTCAATTCTCGAAAAACAATGAAAATATTGTTTTTGCACTTCAACGCAAAGAATTGAAGCGGGGAGGGCGCTGAAGTCAGGCCAAAATGCGCTGAAGTCCCGTATGCTGCCTTGGCCTTCATCAATTCGTGAACATTGCTTTTTGGATGTTCCATGCGATGCGAAGTAGTTTAATTCCACTTTGGAGCGATTGGAAAAGACTAAATATGGTCTTTTGTGCGCAGAAGTGGTTATGAATTGCGCGACAGTCAAGACAAGACGTATATTTACCATGTACTAGAATGTTGTGCCATGAAGAACTGATTTTACGCAGTTCGAGCTCCAAGCCTGGTTTTCTCAATGTGTCATGAGTCATGATACAAAGTGAAACTCCACTTTAGTGCCAATGGAAAAGACTAACGCTCGTTTTTTGTACGCGGAAGTGGTTGCCAATTGCGCGAAAGTCAAAGACATAAGACACATGTTACATGTTCATGTACCATGTAGCTGTAACGAGGTTCAGAGCTATTATATGACAAATGGGAAAGACTAAACCTGATCCTTTGTACACTGTGAAGTGGTTGTGAATTGCGGGAAAGTCAGGAAAAACGCATGTACCATGTAACTGGAACCAGGCATTGGTGATTTTACTTCGTGGAACCAGCCGGATCTCTAACTAAACTCGTGTGGTTTGTTATTATTTGTTGTACTACATTGATAGCAAGTAGTTGGTATATCATATCATTTCAAATTTCATGGTCGGGAGTCATGATCATGGTTCCTTAAAACATCATTCTTGGAAGCATGTTGTCTTGTCTTTTGTGTTTGAACTAATTGGACAAAATCAACCATTATGAAACTGAGGCCGAGGTGAATTTTAGTATTGTTTAGTTGGAGTTACAGTTAATATTGTATTGATACTTGTAGTGTAGTTATATTTTTAGTTTTAGTTATAGTCATAGTTATAGTTATAGTAGTCTTAGTTATAGTTGTATAGTGTTGTAGAGTCATACAACAGAAACTAGAGTTTTAGTGATAGTCAGGGTCAGAGTTGTAGTCATGTTTATGAATTGTAAACATGTAAAAGAGAACAAAAAGCATTTACATTTTTGATTTTGCGTCACTAAGTTAATGGCAATGTGTTTTCTTCGGCGTAACATGATACTGCGCAACATGTCTAGGACAGTCTACCATGTCGAAAATTAAATTGCGATTGACTTTGCAGCACTCGTTGTTGGTGGCCCCAAGACAAGCCCAATCATGAAAACTAAAAACCATGTGCAAATTTCCATGTTCAGGGGTGAGTACACGTGTACTTGACTTTTCACCGTGTAATGTTGCATCATTTTGCAGCAAGAACGTAATATGTTCAAAAAAATATTCCTAACTGCAGTATTTGTAGAATGTGAATATGGATGTATTATATTTAGATTATCATCATCCCTGTGAACTTCATCAGATAAGCAGTAGCCAGTAGTAGAGACAGAATAATTAGCTCCAATTTAAATTCATACATAACACATTTCCAACGCACACACACATATACCAGGTTCAATCCATTTTTTCAATTAGGATTAGGTTTATTATCTATGCGGTACAGGTCCAACCCACATGCTGTAAAGGGAAGTGCACGTGCAGTCCTGTGTCCTTGTTGAGGCTGAGGGCTTTGCGTTCTTTGAGTTTGCTGCGCTTCGGGAGTGCAGCGGCTTCAATCTTGGATGGCTTTGGTCAAAACTGGGCACCACCCCGGAGGCTGCGCAGGCATTGATCAAAGCGCAAACGGCTGTGGTCACTGATTGGTATGACAGATTGAGAGGCGGCAGCTCTTTGGCAATGGTTGAGAAGGCACTTCCGAAAAAGTTGCTATCGAGTGATTTTCATCAGGAGCTCCAGTGGTTGCTTGTTTTTGCCTTTGATGCTAAAGTTTTTCTTGAACTTTCGAGCAATTGATGATTGACCTGTGACGTTTCTTCGTTTCCATGTAAAAGTCGCAGTAAGACATATCATATTATATTATTATTTTGATTTCAAATATTTTGTGGGCAGCTTGAGATAACCAATCATGCCGCGAAGGTTGCCTGGGGTAAAGACTTTCGAGGATACAAATTTTGACCTCAGCCGCTACGAGAACAAGAGCGGATTTACCTGCAGCATTATGAACGACTTGCAAAGGATCTTCGCTTGTTTGTTGGTGCAGTCTGACACCTTGAGCGCAGCTGACAAGAGGTACTTGGCCATCGTTGCTTCGTCAGAGCATGCCCAGCGGTTGTGCGTAGCCATGAGTGCCCAAGGTGAATGGAGGTGGGGTTTGGGCCATGCCACTTCGCCATCAGTCGTTTTGACTAAATTTGAGTTTGGTGATCATTTCAGATTTTAATCATTTCTTCAGTAGCAGTCGTAGCAGTAGTAGTGGCAATGGTTTCGGTAGTCATAGTATAGTCTCATAGTCTTTGCAATGTTTTTAATTAGTTCTTATAATTCATTCGTAGGCTCATGACTCATAGGCTCATAGGTTTCAATGATAGTGGATCATGCAGGCATCATGAATCATGCTATAAAGCATGAAGAAATGAAACATATCATATCAAATCATTTCATATTATATCATGTCAAATCATATCATGAATCATGTCTAATCTATCATGAATCATATTTAAATGATTTATAATTTTTCATGTTTTTTATAATTTAATATCTTATGTTTCTTTAATTTAATATCCAATCAAATCATTTCATTATCATATTAAAAAATCTACAGTACGTTGAAATCATGAATCAAATCATGAATGATGAATGATGAATCATAAAAAAAACATAAGTCAAGCATACATGATTCAAAAATCATTAATCATGAATCATAAATCCAGGATAAACTAAATTGAACAATCACAAAATCATGAGCCAGAGATCATAAACAAAAATAAAAATCAGAATCATAAAGCATAAATCATGAATCATCTAGTATGAATGAATCATAGAATAATAACTAATGACTCATGACTCATGACTCATGACTCATGACTCATAACTTCATAACTCATAACTCATGACTCACAACTACAACTATAATTATGATATAGAGATATAATATATATTATATAGTCCAGTCCAATCATTGAACCATAGAAAGTTACATAATTTGAATCATAGAATCACAGTCTATCAGTCGTCTATCAGAAGTAATCATAGAAAGTTCTTGGCTTATCTCACACTTTTACATGGCCACAAAGATGAGACGCAGTCGCAAAACATGCATCGTTGCCTAGCCGTTAGCCTTGATCGATGGTCAGCCTTTTGCTCCAGCGTTGGGGGGTGCTGGTGACAAAGGCTTAACTTATGTACTGGTACTGGTTTTCGAGCAGTAGACAGTGCAGGTATCACATCTACCGGTATACGGTATATGGTAAACAAAACTACAGTATACAGTCATTATAGTCGGTAGGGTCTACTACTACATCCGCTATTTGGTTTTGCTATAGTACACATGACCACATGACACAGAAAGATGTTTCCTGAACAGTAATCAAACTTCAATTTCTAATCTCTATGATTTGATTCTAACTGAGTTAAGTCGAGTCATTCAACATTTTTTGCTGTTTATAATTTCATCCTATGAGCCCATGAATCATTTCACAGAATGACATGACATATCTCATATCATATCGCATGTCACTGGTCACACATATCGAATCATATCATATCGTATCATATCATATCTTGTAGCGATGCGACTATGAATCCATTTGTTGCTTTTCACTTTTCACTTTATTGATATTGCCACCGCTACATCGATGGACCAATAGTGTCATGGCAGTTTTGAGGAGATTGAGATTCAAACAGAAAGTGGAAGCGGTTTCCCCAAGGAAGCCTTCGCAAGAAATGGAGACATCAGAATTATCTTCGTTTCCAAGTCAGAGTCAACAGGGGCACTCACCAAAAGAGCATACAAAAAAGACTAGTAAGAAGACCCGTGCTACTCAGCTAAAGCGGGCAAAACTACTTGGCTTGGTCGACAAAGCCTTGAAGCCATTTGCAATTTTCTGCAAAGAGAAAAAGTTGCAGGCCAAGATGGCGTCACCCCTTTGGAAAGAAATGTCTCCACAGGAAAAAGATCTCTATGTGAAAAAGTCCAAGGAGACCTTTGAGAAACAAAGGGCACAAAGTGCAGCCATGGGAGTTAATCTCCGGAGATCACAGTTACACCCCTTACTACCTCCTGAAAGTTTTCCTGATCAAAGCAGCAAGGAGGAGGAGAAGGATAGTGACAAAGGAAAGCAAACAGAACATGACATGGTGCTGGCCAACAAGTACATTGTCAAATCGGAGGCTTTGTGGGGTGCCGGAGCTTATGGCGCTGTCTATGTTGTTTCCAATAAATGGACTAAAGTCCTGTATGCCTGCAAAGTGGAAACTGTGGGGGTCACTTTGGGCCACGAAGTCGAAGTGCTGCGTAAGATGAAGGAGCACGACTCCTTCCTACACATCATCGACAGCTGCTGCGTACGTGGAGGTTTGTCTTGGTATGTTGTCCCATTGATGCCACTGAGTCTACACACGTTTCTGCGTACACATGAGAGCCTTGGCACACTACATGGCTGAGTCAGACTTTTTTGCCAGCTGCATTTGTCTTGAAGCTGCATAAACGTTTTTTCGAGTTTGTGTTTGCCTCACTCCAGTTTTAGCGTTGTACCACTTCTTTTGTCACACCTCACTACCTCACTAATTACAAATTACAAATTATTAATTATATTCTGACATATTCTTTGTAATTATAAACTGTTGACCATAGACCATAGAATGATAGATTGTAGACTGTAGTATAGGCCAAAGGTCATATTAAATGATTTGATATGGTCTATCGGCTATGGGCTCAAGGCTATTCTTAAAAAGGACTTAAGACTCTAGACTATAGACTATATATTATATAATGGGTAAATATAGATATGAACGATCCTCGTTGTTTTTTGTTTTTGGAGCTTCATCAATATAGCACATGTCACATGTAACATGTAGCATCAGAAAATATATTCATTTCATTCAAATCAAACAAGTGCTCATGATGTGTTCATTTCAACTCGAATTGGAAAAAATCAAAATAAACCTCGTGGCATGCCTGGACTCTATTACATATTCGCAATTTAGAAAAGTGTCATTTGAATGTTCAGGGAACCGTGCTGTTTAGTCAGACACAGCTTGGTCAATTTGATAGACCATGTGCTGATCGATACTGTAGCATGGTGTAGACGTCAAATTTGTTGTGTGAGTCATTCTTGATTTCAATGGGGAGGGGCCACTCCATGGGTGGAGCCACAACGCACCCCAAGGACATTGCGCTTTGAGCTGCAGGAGGCTTGCTTTCTTCAGTTGGTCAGTGGTCTTGCTTTCATGCACGCTAAGAACTTTGTGCATTGCGACGTCAAGCCAGGCAACGTGCTGATTGACCACAGTAGATTCAAGTTCTGCATCATTGACTTCGGGCTTACGGTGGAGCTTCCTGCGGAGGAGAATTTTTTGCGATCTTGTTCATTTTACAGCACTGCTTTTCGTGCTCCAGAGTTGTCCCCCGATAAGAGAGGTGACGGCTCCATCATGCTTTCCACACTCTGCGACTCTTGGGCATGTGGCTTGACAATACTTGAATGTGGCCTTGGGCGCCACTTTTTCCAAGGCAATTCCACAATGAATGTGATCTCAGCTGTCAAAGATTTTGCAGAGGAGTTGTGGCTTCCTTCAGCTCGTTTGGGGGTTTGGGCCCGGAGGCTGCAGGAAGCGATGAGCTTTATCTACACGCCACTTCGTGATCCGGTACTCGCTTTGATTCAGCCTGACTTTCTTCGAAGAGCGCCATGTTCCAAGTTTTCAGGAAGAGAAGTATCTAATTCCGGGTGTTTAGATGGGTAGCAAGCATCTGTCTTGCCATGATTCTGGACAACAGCTTTCCTGGTCTAAAAAGCAATCAGCTGCTGCTGGGGCTCGCCCGTTCATCCATCACTTAAAGTATGAGCCACAACTCCATTGTTTTCATCCTTTCATCCCTATTTGCCCGCCACCTCCCAGTGTGAACCTTGGTTTTCATGACACGAACAAAGTCACAGTGAACCAAGTGATGGTTTGTTTTCTAAGTCAGTAATTTAGATACCAGAGAATTATCTTAACCCAAAATAAGTATCTATTTGTTTGATTCGATCCGGCCATTTCAGAGTTGCATGGAACTTTTTGTGATAACAATATTGTCAAATTAATATAAACTAAAGAGACGTGACATGATTCATGATTCATGATTCATGATATTTATTATATCATGTCACTATGTCAATGTCACATAATTTAATCTACCACATTTCATTCCATATCATAATATTTCATGTCATGTCATGTCACATAAATTAATCCTGTAAACTGCAACATTTTTTTGGATACGATCCAGGATAAGTGAATAATCTAGATACATCGTAGTTGAAGCTGCATACGATTTGATTTAAAGTGACGGTGTGTAATCTATGTTTTTTGAAAGTTTGACATGAGAGTTATTAAAGCCGATGATCACAAATGGATTGGCAAATAATTTTCAGATAACTGTAAATTGTAATTGTAATGTATGACAATGACTGACACAGACAACATAATGTAACAGAAGTAACTTGAAGTACCGTAACATAACATAAATATAAGACTATAGGCTATAGGAGTACTATCACTTCAACTGTGACTCAGAGACTCACCATGACTCTGACTGTGACCTAAAGTTCAAGTTCATATCAATATCACATTTCATTTATTATTATCATTATATCAAAAATAATTTAGACTCACTTAGATAGTAGACCGTAGACTTTTTTTTATAGATAAGATAATCTTGAATTATATTTTATTCAGCAGGATCCATAGACACTCTATGGTACTGGCTCCCAATTCACAAATTAGAAATTGCCATGTTGCATTGTAGCGTGCTTGAAACTATCTTGTTTCATACCGCCTCGCATTGCATGGTGAAGTGTTGCCTTTTGTAAGTTTTGTGTACCTTTGCTTTCATATTGCATTTTTCACTTGCACTCAGTGATACTTGTCGTCCCTCTTCAGATTCACTCCGCCCCTGGTTTCAATCACTGTGTTATCTGGTGCTTCGCAGGTCTTTGTGGCAGCGGGTTTTGGCAGTCCGCGTGCAAGCAGCGTCGTCACCAGCGACGATGGAGGAGGCGGAAGGTATGATCACTTACCTGATCCAGATGATGGAGCAGGAAGGGTCCCAGATCTGCCTGGAAGAGGCAGTGGCGAAGCTGAAAAATGCGATGCCTTGTCTTGCGAAGCTGGAAGCTGGAGGTGTTGAGGGCAGTGAATCTTTGGGAAAGAGGCTGCTTGAGCACTTGTCCTTGCTGGAGGAATGGATTGAGAGACTTGGGCGTGTTATTTTTTCCAGGTTGAATTATGCAATTCATTCTTTAGCGCCAAGTCTCGTAATTAAAGAAATAGCGCTTCCGGTTTTAGCAAGTTTGTGAGCTGCTGCGGCACATTATTTTCCATTATTCACACGTGTTTGCATTGATGCGGCGCCGTCATGGTTAGTATTCAATCACTCATAGACTCACAGAAACCATAAGATAGAATTGAATATGATATGATTTGATATGATATGACATGATATGATTACATGGTTGATGATTTGATATATGATATTTGATATGATATTTGATATAGGATAAATGATTAAATGATATATGATATATGATATATGGTAATTTTAGGATATTTATTTTATACTATATTAATTTTGTTACTGTTATATTATATTATTTTATTTTTTCTGATTTGATGATATATGAAATATGATTTGAATTATGATATATGATCGTATGATTGATATGATANATTTGAATTATGATATATGATCGTATGATTGATATGATAATGATTTGTTGACTAATGAATGAAGACTATTTTATCTCAATTATCTATTTTTCACATTCTTTGAACGATATACAGATATACATATTCGAGTTAATGAAATGATCAAACTATACTATCATTTACTCAGTAGTAATGAGAGATATCACAATGTAATATATAATGTAAAGAAAGTAATGCAGTAATGTAAGATAACATAGCAAAGCAACACTCAACTCATATCGCTTCACTGACACTGTTTTATTGACACTTTTATTACAGTATAATTTGGAAGTAGTACTAGTTTCCATGGCATTTGGCTTTTTTGCCTTGGCAATGGGGGTTGCAAAACTGCACGGTGGGATTCTAAGTCTAGATGCTATTGTTCAGCAATTCAAATCGTGCCAAACAATCTCTGAGGAACCTGCTGTGCCCCAACTACCAGGACGAGCTTTCCAAGGTGGTTAGTTGGGTAGAGGAACAGTGTAAAACGATTCCCAAGACCATTGAGGAGGTCAAGGAAGCTGCGCTAAAACATGTAGAATTGCCAGACTGCTGGGGCCAAGAAGTGTTTCGCAGAAGCAGCTTGCCTGCATATTGACCAAGTGCTGAGTTATATAACGTTGGAGCCACCATTTAGTTCGCATCACAAGTCAGAGCAGAAAGGCCTTTCATTTCATGGAAATCGTGACTATGACTAAGACCAAATTACTTTAGTAACATCTACGGAAGATGCAGTGTACAGTACATGTCATTTGCAGGCACTTTGCTGTGTGGTATCGGCCTGCCGAAGCTCAAAGCAGATTGCATGAGCCCTGTTCTTTTGGAGTGGCAGGAGGCCTTGAGCAAAGTTGACCCAGCAAGCCATGGTGATGATGAGGTGGCCCTTGTGCGCGAAGTCAGGACGGTGGTCGTCACTCGGCCATTCTCAACTCCCAAGGCGTGCTAACATTTGTCTTTCGCTTGGTTTTTTTTTAGAAAGGTGATCATGATATTTTTTGCCTCACTGCACTTGTGGCTGTAGGGTATACAAGGACTCAAGAATGTGTTTTATGGGCTATGGACCCATGGTACGTCAAATCCTACAGATCATCGACACCAGGCCTGCAGACTAGAGACTACAGAAGTCAATTTGAGATGAAATCGGTTGAATAGCACTTATGACTTATGGCTTATGACTCGACTCATGACTTATGACTCGCATGCCGCATGCCGCATGCCTTTTTTCTTTTAATGATAGAGCCTAGAGCTTTATGAAATTCCACATCCTTTGTCATTTTCTGAGGTGAAAATTTACAAGCCTATCCTGAAGATCTTGAAAAATGATGCGAAAGATGTTCCATCGGAAATGGAGAAGGTTCTCAAAGCTTGTGAAACGTATCTACGCATCGCGGGCGATGTTGGCAACCTCAAGGGCATGGAACTTATCTTGCGTGCCCCTCACCATGTATGGAATGTGAAGGATTTGCTCGGGCCGTCCTGGCGGCCAGTTGCTCACTCAGTGATCGCTTTGCATGATGTCGCAGCAAAGGTAGCTGAGCTTGAGAAGCATGCGAGCTTTGAAAGCCTTTGTGACAACTTGAACTTGTATGAGACTGTGACGGAGGCCAAGAACAGTGCTGAGATCAAAGATCCCGCCCTGAACTACATCATGGAACCCGCAGAGAAGCTCCTGAGTGTTTTTGCAAAGACAGCAGAGGGCTGCTTGGATACCTTCCAGACCATCCTCACCACGGTGGAGAAGTTTGTTCAGAAGTTCGATGGTGTGGGAGCTGCGGCGGAAAAATGGGACATTGATTCCGTGTCCGACTTGTTGGCAGATCAGGCCACAAAACATGATTTCAATATGTACCACGATGATCTGCGAAACCTTCAGGCTGCCTTGGTGTCTTTGGGCAAATTTACGCAGCACAAGTGTGCCGGCCTTGAGTCTCTTCAGCGAGCAGGCATTGATCTCCAGAGGAAAGGTGAGAAACTTGAGAAAGAGAGCCAACACCTCGCAAGTTTGACTTTGATTGTAAGCTGCATTGCCTTTCCGGAGGATGGTGTGCAGCTGGGAACAGTGATCAAGCATGTGGAGAAGACTTTCAATTTCAAGCAGGATGCCCTCCCAGAGATTGTGCAAAAGAAGGTGGCCAGCACTTTGAAGCCAACAGCGAAATCACCAAAGGAGCCATAAATTTACATGCTCTTGTGAGTTTTTCCCCACACGACCATATACTGTACTGTAAGGCTCACGGAATACAAGCTTGACAGCCAAAGGCCCAAAGCATACAAGGTCTATGTCACTATCACCATACTTTGAAATCTCTATGTCGCTATGTCAATTTTGTTAGTGAAGTAATTACGGCCATGATGTTCTCGTGCACTTAGACACTCATTAAACATGATTTGTTGATCTTATCTTTTCAGTTTGAGAATAGCTAATGAATCCTGTTACTTACAAGTTACAAGTATGGAACGTAGTAATAAAGGTATACACTGCCCGTGTGATATGGTATGATTCGATGTAAATTTAGATCTGATGATATAAGATAGTCTAGTATTCGACAGATAATAAACTTAGATATACTTCAACATTATTATGACTCGACTAACTATTTAAGTCAATGTCTAATATTATTTTATAATATATTATATTATATCATATTTTATTAGAAATTATATATTGTATATACTAGATTGTACATGAACATGGGCATTTTGGTTCCAACATTTTGCCATGTCACCATCCTACTGTTTTCAAACCTACAGTTCACTACAAAGCAAGTCTCGTAATATGCCCAATCAGCAATTTGTTTTGGAGTAGCATTTTCTGAATCGACGTGCTTTGCAAGGAGTTCAAACATTCTGTACAGCCAGAGGTTCAGAAACAAGGTTAACAAAGTGCTATCATTTCTTATTTCTGGTTTTCATGATTCCTTTTCCTGAAATCCCTAGTCCCTAATTGTGGGTCAAGCACCTTCCTATCGCCATACTTGACCTGCAAGTACACCTGAAGGATTCGAAGAGTGCTGCACGTGAACCCAGCAAAGAGAAGAAAGAGAAAAAGGACAAGAAGAAGAAGGACAAGGAGAAGAAGGACAAGGAAAAAGATCGCAGATCCCCGAGTGCCTTGCCTATTTTGAGTATAAGTAAATCATTTTAATTCATATTAAATTATATATTCAGATTTTATTTAGATATAGTTATATGATATTAATATATTAATATAGCTGAGTAGCTAATACTAGTACTCAATCCTGCGACTCAGTAGCCTTTTCAAATTCCAGTGTTGACTTTCGTGGAGGATCTTGACTCTTAAATTTGCTTTGAATTCTCATTTTCAAAATGTATAGCGTGGATGCTTCTGTACAGGTCAAAGGAAGCAGAAAAAGCAGAAGAACTGAAACCATCAAGCTTGTGCTTGAGCAGTCTTGTAGGTGCAGCCACATGTTCTTATAGAAGCCTGAGGGTACTCACTGTGGAAGAAACCCAATTTGACATGAAAGGTTAAAGGAAAACGCAAAGGATACAGGAACAGATAAAGGAACAATCAAGAAAAATGATATTTGTGGCCATTCAAATTGGGCGGTGTTGCAGTGAGTTGTGTAGGCTTAGGAACTGGCTGCGAAGTGTTGATGAGCTAACAGCTCTGCCATTGAGCAAAACAGGGATTGTTGTACATACCTTCAGTCATATTGCCAACTCCAAGTATGCTAAAAGTATGATACAAGTTACAAGTCATTAATTATCAATTACAAATAGACTGGACTTCAAACCTACAGTTCACTACAAAGCAAGTTTCGTAATATGTCCAATCAGCAATTTGTTTTGGAACCATGTGACCCTGGCTGCTGGCAGTGGCATTGAGCAAACCTCTACTTATTGGCGTCTTTGGAGAAAAAAATGCTTGAGCGGCTTTGACATTGGGCACAGGTGTCTCAATATCAATATAATCTCATATCAAACATCAAAGCCATTTGGCCATTTATTGCACTTTATTTACGTGAGTTTGTGCAACAGTTCTGGCAACTGTTCTGGCAACAGTTCTGCTCATACGTCCCAATCCACATTGTAAGAGGCTGGAATCCTAAATAATTTATACATGTATTTGTATTTATATAGTATGTTTTGGTATCCTTTGTCAAAGTGAAATAGTGACCTCAATCACATACTGGGTGATGGATGTCCCCTCATATAGGTGACTTTGAGGTTGTCGCTTCAAAGTCGATTGGTCCCCGGCTTTTGGGAATACATAATTTTCATACACCGAGAAGAGTTTTTGTGTTTTTCCCAGAATTCCACAAGATCATTGGGTAGATGAATTTACAGTGCTTTTTCAAGCACATGGCACGCACGAATCTATGTGGAAAGTCTCCTCCTGGAAGGATTTTGAAGCTCTCACGTCAAAATGGGGTATCAGTTCTGTTTGAGTTTGGCAAGACTTAGGTCGAAGTGGAAGACTGGTACACGCAGTATATGTGGGTGTTTCCAAAAAATAGGGGTACCCCCAAATCATCCATCTTAATAGGGTTTTCACTTATAAACCATCCATTTTGGGGTACCCCTATTTTTGGAAACACCCATGTATATATCTATATAGATGTAATCTGCTCCAAACGATGATTTGGCAGCTGAAAGTGGTAGCCTTCACCATGCGCATGTAACACGAAAAATGACATGAAACATCCTATTCTTCGCAAAGCTTGCAAATGATAAAATAGTCATGATATGATATATTGATGATGTCGAATATGTGCTTTATTTGTTTCTTTCTTTTCTGTTTGAATCCTGTTCTCACATAAATGCGGGCCAGAATCACACCGATTATGTCGTCATCCTATCGGATCTTTTGGATTCCGAACTGGTTGAGGCATTGTTACAGCGAAAACCTGGACAAGTTGCTGCAGATACCTATGCTTAACTCTCAATGAAACCGTGTCATGTCAATCTCAATCTCCCAAGTCCATTGGTTTTTGTTTTTGTTCTTGTCTGTTGTTGTTGTTGTTGTTGTTGTTGTTGTTGTATTTTTCAAAACTCAGATCGTGAGTCGCCGCGAGTACAGATTGAGGACAGAATCGTGCACAGCAGTTTTTTGTAAAGTATGCGTCAGTTGGCCAGTTCACTTTGCCTGCTGCTTGCAATCCTTCGCAACAGTCCCTTTGAGTTTTTGACTGGCTATTTGCAACACTGCCGTTTCCTGATGTTTCCTTATGCAACTGCACCTCAAGCGTTTAGCCAGTGGCTATTGAAAAACTCATGATTTCTTAAACTTGATAGGAATGACACAATGGCAAGCTGAGGTCCGAACCGGCTTGGCTGGAGCCTCAAAACTGGAGCAATCAAACCAATATTGGAGGAGCGATTGGGGAGCAATAGGTTATTGCAACTTTTGGAATTGGGGATGTATTACTGTTGATGGTTCAGAAATCCGGCTCACCAGTTGAGGTTGGTAGTTTATCCCATTATTAATAGAGTTTTTTACATCCCAGGTGGTTGGCCGGACTTCTTCCGTCGACAGTATGTTCGTCAAAACCTTACACAAGATTTCATCTCAACCTCCCAACCAACTGAGGCTGAGTCTTTGGGTCATTTGGGCGCAGCTGCCCGTGGCAGTGGTGCTGTAGCCTTATCCAAGGCCTTGCAAGATGATCGTGATGCCTTAGTGCGAAGGCCAGGTTTTCCCGTTTTTCAAATGTGAAGGAAAAATGGGTTGTTAGTAAGGTTTCTTACATTCTCAAACAGAAAAATATGGAAACAAATGGGTGAATTGGAGTCAGTATAATGGAAATTTATGGACATTTTATAAGTCAAACCTTTTATTGGGTAAATTTGACTGACCTCGGTCACGTCGGCGAAGCCGGAAGGGTAGATCCAGGAATCCTCCCTTCAGCCAGGAGAGCTGCAATGGCTCTTGGACACCTTGGGCATGTTGCAGGCAGATGAACAGTGGACAATGGACAGTATGAACAGTGACTCTTAGTGGGAGGATCACGAGATGATAGATGTGCGTTTTGGAATTTGCTAGGTTGAAGTATTTATATATATTTATATAACTATTGATCGGATGTGTATAGAAGGTTTTGCCATATGTATCATACACATTGTCTTTATCTTTATTATCTTTAGTTCTAAATCATGTATGTATATATATATATATCGTATTCGATTTTTGCTCAGTAACACGTGCATTACTTTCCATGCTGTCATTCCCGCTTATATAATCTTGTGGATTATATCCACTTAGTTCCCGCCATGGCCTGGGGAATGTGGTCAATGTATTTGGGTTGAGTTGAGTTAGAGAGACAGGCATAACAATATGCATGCATATGTTGGGCAGATTTGATGTTGTTGTCATGTTCAGATCAACTTGGGTCCCAGCATACTTTTGATGACCATCATATAACACTGAGTGAGAGGATGATGTGGAATGATGTGATCCCACCATGTAATTCTGGGGATTTCCTGTTGAAGACAAATTGCTGCTCCAATTGACCTGTCTAGCAACCAGCCTGCAACTGCGATGCTACCAATGCTGTGGGGGACGGTAAAACCCGCGATTCCAAAAGTGTTTCTACATGGATTGGCAGCAATTCCCATTTATTTATCGATGATCCATGACAATCCCTTGAGTTTGCATCAAACAGGGAATCTGCCATTTGGTGATTCAGTTCTCACTCCCAAACACTTTGGAAGAGTGTAGCTATACCAAGCCATCATGACACCTAAGACCTAAGGTTCACATATATTTTTCACGTTTTTTTACAAACATTCGAGTTTCATGCCAAATTTCATGCATTTTTTGTTGGTTTTCAGCCCCTTTTACCAGGTAACATATATGGCGTAGTTTTTCTCACCCACCTCGCTCCAGGACAGTTTGGCACGGCAGCCTTGGCACGGGCATTGAAGGTGGACAAAGATCTCCATGTGCGCCCGAAAAACTTAACGCCTCCGACAACAATGGAAACACACAAACACCACAATACACACTTGTTATCTTATACTTATGCATACGTATCCCATACTGTTTATATGTATATATATATATATATTGTTTTTTTGATATTTCTCGATATGCTCATATATATTATATATGTATTATACGTATATTTAGATACTATTCTGCCTCAACCAATTATTTTTCAGAACGGCTCGTTTCAATATGACCGTTTCCTCTACAAGCACGGATGCGTTGATGACATGTTTCCACTGAGTCACGTTGAGTTTACTTGGGTCAATCATGGATACCCTCCCAACGTGTAATACTTCGCTCCTGGAAAGCTTACCCGGGCCCTACCCAAAAAAGGAAAGGATCGTTTTTCTCCACTTTGCCATCTGGTTTTCAGGAGCGAGTACTTGGATGTTGCAGGAAGTTCGTAAAAGGTTAGGATCAGTGGGTTATAACCCCAATATACTCCATTTAAAAGTAGGTTATAAGTTACATAACCCATTGATCCGTTCACCATTCATCCTAACCAACCCATCCCGGGACATCCAAGCAACTGCGACCAGGGATGTGGTAAATCATCACCCCAGGTATCGCCTTGTAACCCCATCCCTTGGAACCCATCCCGTCGTTAAAGGTACGCTGCCGTTGTGCTGAAGCCTTGGGGATGGTGAAGTCTGGCGAGGAGAGTCGAGTGAGTCGCAGGGATGGAGAACGCCATTTTTGGAGGTCGCAATTCTGTGTTGGAAACTTCAATTTGGTGGATTCAATTGGGTGAAACTGGTGGAAAAAGGGGGTGAAACTTCAATTATATAGGTGGATTCACCACCCCAGTCTCTTTGCACAACAAATAATAAAATCAACCTTTTTTCAGAATATTCTTGTTAATAACAGATGTGTTTAAAACAAATTTGGATCCACAAAAAGCATCTCTCATGGGTCAAACTTTCGTGGGGTTTTTACCACCTTGCCAGGAGGAAGCCAAAGCGCTGGTGGAGGAATTTTGGGGGGTCAAGGGTTGAAAATTCTACCATGACCCTTCCCGGACGGAGAAACTAGCAGTTCAGGCGTTTGCACCAAAAAAAGTAGGCGTAGGCCCCCCCCAAAACAAACAGATAATTGGGTAGGATTTTTCATCCCCTATAAACACCAAAGTCGGAAAGTCTTCATCTTCCAACTTCCTCCATTTTCAGGTGCTTCTGCTGTTAGTTTCAGGGAGGGTATCCACCCAAAAAAAGATGCACCCCCTTTACGAAATGGAACTCTACTTGGAAGATTCCTAAATTTGAACAAAAAAACACCAACATGAAGCGCCAAATCATCCATTTGGTTGAAACATGGCAATAAGATATCCAGCAATTGAAACAAAAAACCTGGATCTGGTTTAGCTGCCGGTTTTTAAGCGTGGAATTTTTTGATGCGACAAAATGAATTGAATGGACATTGATCAATCGATGCCTGACCGCTGCAGTCTGTCCGGCACAGGCCCTTTCTGGAAAGGAGACGGATGTCCGCTGGCGATGTGCCATGAGTTTAGGCGCGGCTGATTCCGCTGATGGATGTTTTTAGAGTGTATAAGGATCACTTCACGCGAGCACTTCTAAGCTCTCCAACCATTCTAGAGGTTATTGTAGTGATTGGAACCCACTGCTACAGGTGATTTTAGCCTAATACTCTTCGAGTGGGTGGGGTAAAAAAAGGAAGCCACAGAGTGGGTGGTAGTCAAGAAGACAATCTGCGACCAGGTAAACTTGGGCCAATCGCAGGTAAGGAAGGGGCTGCGGCACTTCTCAAGGCGGCAGCTTTCGAAGAGTTCCGGATCTGGACGTGGGTGTAAAAATGTGAAATAGTGATGAACCTGGTGATGTCAGCCCCAAAGTCATCCAGATATTTTGCATGGAATTCAATTCAGGATAAAGGTTTTGATTTGAGGAGTGAAACTCGATCCAATTTTTCTGTATATCATATATATATACTGTATATGAAGAGAGTTATATATATACATATATATATATATCAAATTCACCTAAGTTTCTTGTGGAATGCGCAAAAATTCTTGGGGTATTGGAGAGCCCGATGGATTCGTCCGGGGCTTGCAGATTGGTCAAATCGGAGCTTCGTCCAGGCACACAAGGACCCCGTGGTGGCAGTGCGCGAACATGCCATCAGAGCTGCCAACATGACGGTGGAGAGGTGTTGGGAACTGAGACTTTTTCTCCCCAGCAAAACGAACGCATTCGTCCCCTGAAAATCAATGGTTGGTTCAGATGTATTTCCTATTAAAGTAGTCCCTTTTTAGGGGACATGTTAATTTTTGGGGGTGTAATTGCTGGTTGAAGAGAAGTACATGGAATTTCCATAAGAAACACAAAAGAGCGCAGACATGTAAAAATGAATATCGTGTAATATTGTAATATCTACGATACATGTTCTAGATGTATGTTGGGAGGTCCTTTCCAAATGTGGTTGTGTCCTACTGATTTGATCTTAACCTTGTTTACATGTACATAAAAGAAAACATATGACAGTGTTTCCTTGATTCAGGCATCTTTTGCAGTATATAAAGACATCAGGGCGATTTCGACGAGTAATTCTGTTCTTACCATATTGCAATCAGAAGTCGTGCGCAAATGGTGTACTAGACATTTGGTTCGGTTCAAGTGTTCTTATTCTTAGACAGACAAATAAAGCTTCTCCGCCTGGTTCTGTAGTAGCGCAAAAAAGCTCGGGTAGCCCTCAACTTAAAAAGACACAAAACATGTGTGACTTATATTCGCCATTCGACAGATTGTCAAGTCCTTCATTGTTGACTATGAATTCTTTTATTCCAGGTACAACTGATGTATTTTTTTCCCCCTCACATATGATGCCTCCTTTTGTAGATAAACCTCGTCCCTTTAAAGGTTTTGGAAAACGCCTTTAAGGTTTGGAGATCCTCGATGAATGGGTGCATCCTTACATTCGTGGCCTTGTGACTTGGACATCCACATGCCCTTCAGTAGATTAGTAAACAGCGAAACATCTGTAATCTATGGTTGTTTCTGGTTCCCTTAATAGGTGGTAGGTGATATATAATCACCCAATTGGCAGTATATACCACTTATATACCACTTATATATTGCCTATTGGGTGATTATCTACCTACCACCTATATATAGACCTGGTAAAAGCGGAAGAGTGGAAATGTAATGTCATTTAGTGCAATAATGTAATGTAATGTAATGCAACATGAATTTTGTATGTAAATATATACACATATATATATATATAGACATAGTAAATATAATAAAAACAATATGAAACAACTTCCATATAGCCAAAAACAAAGGGTCTGATCTTGGCCTCAAAAGGCCTTATTGTGATTGCCTTGTTTCCTCCAGCAGGGATTGACATCATGTGCTGACTGGTCCACTATCAAGGCACAAAATGCAATGGCACACTATTCCCTTGCAAGCATAGGTCTTCTGGCCAGCTTGCGAGCTGCTATGTGTGCAGTCAAATCCTGTGTTGTGAGCGTTGTGATTGCCTTATTTCCACCAGCAGGGATTGACATCATGTGCTGACTGGTCCACTATCAAGGCACAAAATGCATTGGCACCGCGTGTTTGCTGATTTTTTTGAAAACAAAGTAGACGTGAAAACAGCCTTCTGATTCAAATTTTAGATTTGTGGCATGCACACTGTACTTTCTATGTCAAATTCCCCCTTTGGTCAACCTCCAAAGACGATTGCTGGACAACATCCATCAAAAGCCAGCAATCGTTGATAGGTATTAAAATGTCGTATCACCCTTCTATATGAGTGTTTCCAGAAATGGCGTATACAAAATTTATGATCACATGCATGTTGCATTTCCGCGAATCATACCCCGAATCATGCCCCCGAATCATACCCGCGAATCATACCACGAATCATACCCATATATACCGTAGGGAATGCGAAACATACCCCGAAACATACCCCCGAAACATACCTCCGAAACATACCTCGAATCATACCCCCTGATGCAACACGCTTTGCTGGGCACGGAATTTTCGGAAAGGGCCATATATGCATCCCAGGTCATTTGCCAGTTTTCTTCCAGTTTTCTTCTGTCGATGGCGTGCCAGTAGTAGTTGTATCTAGTAGTATCTAGAAGTAGTATCTAGCAGTCTAGTAGTATCTACTAGTATCTAGTAGTATCTAGTAGTATCTAGTAGTATCTAGTAGTATCTAGTAGTATCTAGTAGTATCTAGTAGTATCTAGTAGTATCTAGTAGTATCTAGTAGTATCTACTAGTATCTACTAGTATCTACTAGTATCTAGTAGTATCTAGTAGTATCTAGTATCTACTAGTATCTACTAGTATCTAGTATTAGGATTAGTATTTGTATTGCTGTTTTAGCTTTATAAGCTACAATTGGTACTTTTTGTCCAAGAATTCTGGGCCATACCGGGCCATCAGCATTGTTCGGATTTTCATCCCATGATTCATAGAATGTGGGGAAGCAGCCAAAGTTGAATTGGCCAACCCCTGGCTGTTTGATTGATATGATATAATTATAATATGTATAATGCATTATATTTGTAATATACCAATATGATAGATGATTTTATGTATACTATGTACCATTAGCATAGATAAACTATACATCTTATACCTAGTATATCACATATTACGGGATTCCTAGTATTTAGTCCCAAAATTCCCAATCTTTTTTCGTAACAAAAATTCGACACCCACAAAACTCAGGCCTGTTGGGTCTTGGGCTCCATTGGTGCTCGGCCTGAAACCACTGATGCCTTGGTGGCGGTCCTGTTACGCGAGGCTGAAAACGGTGGGTTTCCACCGGGGTTCCGGGAACGAATCCTCCTATCCCACCAAACGGGAAAAGGGAAAATCATCATCGACTCAAAATGGCCTTTAAAAGGAGATATGTATAGATATGTTATGTTAGTTCCCAGGAAAGGTATTTTTTTGTTCAAAACCAAGTGAAGAAGTGTATGAAAGGATTTGTTTGGATTTTGTATTTTTGTTTTGTGATCCTGCAATGAATATATATACTGCAATGAATATATGATATTGCGTTTCGGAACCCAAGGCAAATAATGCCGTTCAAATAGGATACCAAGGTGCAGTGTTTGATGGATGGCACATATCCTCCAGGCTTTCTGGCCATTTGTGTGAGAGTGATATGATGATATATAATCATGTGATCATGTTTTTTTAAATTATGATTTATTGATTTTGGTGGAATAATGCAGAATGAGCCACAGTTCACAGGATCAGATGCTGAGTTCATTGTTTCACGTCACAAGGTAGCATCTGATATGCCTTGCTAAGCTTATCAGTATTGAAATAGACGAGTGGAACCATGAGCATGACATGGATACTTCGCTGCGAGCTTCATTCCATCCAGTCACATGTGCTTTCTCCAGATTTTCCGAAACAACATTGCTTCAACAAGCCTTTGAATTTGAACATCCGCATGTATTTTGAAGGGCTTCATCTTAATCGAACACCGTGTTATCCAATGTTTGTTCCTCTTCCCTTCATATTCCAAACCATCCAGCTTCCAGGAAGTCTATCTGAGACGTCGTGCCTGTGAAGCCTTGGGATGTCAGGGCAAGGAGATGGGAGCTATAGGAACATTGGCATTGAAGAAAGCCGCAGAGGACGGGGCGGAAACAACATCTTCTCTTCAAACTGGGAGGTGTTTGTGGGGTGGATGATTATTTTTTAGGGATTGCAACATCAGCCACATTTTTTAGGAAAAGAGATTTTCTTGTAAGCTGAGGAGTAATTAAATTGAAACACCAGGGTACAAGGACTTTAATGTATATTGTAATGCTATATATAACTTTTGTGTCACATGCTTACTTTATCAATATTATTGCATATACTTACAAAGCGTATACGCTCATCGGGCTTTGTGCCACATTTTGCCACTCGCAAGGTTGGTGCTTTCGTAAAGGGCGGCCACTTTCAGCCAACCTCCTGTTTCATTGATTGACGGTTCTACCCATTATATGAAAACGAGATGTTTTATTTTGACTTCGAGTTTTTTGAGGGTGGCTTTACTGTCAGGTACAGTAGATACTTCTCAAAGATCTTGAAACACCAGCTCCATTCAATGAAACCTTGTACTTATTCTTAGATTGACCTCACGTAACGTTCAGACTCGTGAAAATTCTTACCAAAAGACCTCGTATTTTTTTCCGGAAAAATCGAGTGATTGCAGCGGAGCCAAAATCGGGTGGATCAAATGTCATCCTTTCCACGCAGGAAGACTCGGATGTTTACATCCAATGGCATGCGTGGGAAGTCTATCAGCAACTTCCAGATGATCTCAAGGTGGGAAGGTGAAAAGATATATGCGATCTGCGATCGGGTCGAAAAAATCTCCATTATTTCCATAGGGGATAAACTCATCAACCCAAACCCAGTAGGGGTGTATAAATATACCCATGAAATTAAGGATTCCCATCATTTTTCAAGGTGGGATGAGGTCATCCCATCCCCGATGCAAGGAGTTGATCGACCCTGGCACACATCAGGAATCATGTTTTTTTCGTAGTAAATGGGTTCAAAAGAGCCACCCACATCCCCAAAATGACTAGAGATGACTAGAGTTCACACAGTGTTAAATAGTTTTAATACATACAGTCAATGAACAAGCAACTTCCAGAATCAGATAAATTATATACACCCAACCCAACCATTTGTTGTTTTCTGTTGTTTGTGGTTTGGACACTCAAAACCAACGACCTTGATTCATAGAAACGTCTAAATCGCTTAGGAGATGGCTGAAGGTTCAGCAGCAGCGGAGGAGTTGAGGGCTTTGGTGGCCAAGGCCATGTGGAGATGGACCAAGATGTGACGGAGTAGGGGTGCATCCTTGTTCTGGAATGGATCTGGGAAGATGGAACATGAAGTAAAATGAGAGACTAGGTGGCGGTTTCAAATATTTTGTTATTCTTCATCCCTACAAGAAGAAATGATCCAATTTGACGTTCGCATATTTTTCAACAGGGTGGTGAAAAACCCACCAACTAGGAGAAGATGAGCTACCAAGCCAAACCAGCCAGTAAGCCAAGTGATTGTTTGAAGATGATAGTTCCCCCCCATGTTTTTTGGAAGGATGCGCAACGACAGCACGAGTTGAAGATTCGAAGGAAGGGTGCTGAAATGCCACGTTGGGAACCTGTTTCTTGGCCTTCAAGACATAGCTAAATGGCTGAGACCCCAAACGGTCATACTTGGAATTCCAACCATCAATTCTTCAAAGAACATTATAAAGTGTAAAAGTGGAATGTTTAACAATTTGATGTCCAAAAAAATTGAGCGCCATACTTAAATGACCATTATTTGATGCCACTGAGAATTTGCCCCCCTCCCACAAAAAACAATTGAACGTCGGGAAGCATCAAGCATGAACCACGAGATGAATGTTAGCCCTTGGTTGCAGAATGCCCGCGTTTTGTTACTCCATTCATTTGCAGAAAGAGTCTTTCTCTGAATCTTACTTTCTACAGCTGTGATACTGTTGATGCTTCAGAAATCCGATCACCCACGATCACCACCGGGGATGTAGAAAGCCTTGTAAATAATGGGATTTCAACTACCTGTCCCTCAACTGGTTAGCCGGATTTCTGAACCATCAACAGTATGTCATTGATGTTACAAGTTCTAACCTTTCCCTCAACTGGTGAGTTGATACCGGATTTCCAGAACCAACCAGTAGGAACCCCACCTCTGCCAAATGGTAAGGAATTGCCGCCTCCTGTGCTGGAGGCCCTTGAGAGTTCACAGCAACAGAGGTGTTTTAGCCCTTACGTTTTGATCCCTCAAAATCTTAGAGAAATTTCCAAAGTTTTCCAAAATCATCCAGAAGCTCAAAGGATTATAGAGGATTCTTATCTCAAATCTATCCATCTTCAGATATGATGTCTGAATTTGAGAGTGTCCCCAAGTTTGGGTAGCTCCATTATTAGTTGGTCTTTAGCCTATCCAATCTATCCAAACAGGTCGAGCTACCTGAGGAAGCATTGGAACGGCAACGGCCCGTGGAGCTCTTGTCGCCCAAGGCCACTTCACGGGGGTGGATGAGTGGATCATGCAGAAAATTTCACCCAAGGTGGACAACAAGAACTACACTCCGGTAATCTAACATAGCAATGTAAAATCCACCATTTCAAGATGTATTTCCTATTAAAAATGGGGATTTTCCATTGCTATGTTTGTTTACCGGAGGGTAGGTGGTGGTTTCGAATATGTTTTTATGTTCACCCCGAAATTTGGGGAAATGTCTTCCAATTTGACTTTCGCATATTTTCCAAATGGGTGGTTCCAAACAAACCACCGCCTAGAAAAAGATGATGGCACCAAAAAATGGGGTGAATTATATAACTATCAAACTTGTTTTTTTTTTGGCCTCTTTCAACAACGTTGAGGTTGGTGAATTGAGCTTGGTGGTATGAATTGAATCATGGTGGGACACATGGATTCGATATGGATTCGCGCATGGAAAATGGAGGAAAGATCTTTTGAGACGATCATATGCGAGTTTACTAAAAAAAAGGATCGCATACGTCAACTTACATTCATGATTCATGTTTTTAAACATATTTTTTGGTGTCAAGTGTGAAAGCACCCAACAACATCCAACAATAACAACAACAGTAACGGAAATTTTGGGACTGCTACCGCTTTTTTTTCAAGGAGTGCAAGAGCCCATCTGCACCATCTCCCACTGTGCCACCCAACATTGAGACATGGGACAACAGCTTGTCCCTCAGGAGAGCTTTAAGGGATGTCTGTTTGATGTTGGAAGTGGTCTCAACTATGAGATCTTTCAACACTAGCAAATCATGGTTGAATTCCAAGTGAGGTCAGGTGACGTCACCCATGTAGCTTAGTAAACGTGTGTTCGTAAAATGTAGATTGGCGAAATGCTATATTTTGCCCCAGATAGATGACAGCAAATCAGATTTCCTTTATTGGAAGATTGTTTTTCATAGACTTCACATCATTGTTCAGAATGGAGTTGGTCTTCAAGTTCCAGTGACAGTCAAACTTTGGGGTTTGCATTTTCTTATATCCAAATAGCCGCAGATGAACTACAAAAAGATTGGCCTGTTGAATACGTACTTACAAGCGCAACACGATACTGCATTTGCAAGCCCTCAGCAAGTGCAGAAAATGTGCAAGTGCTCCCAACAGAAGCATGTGAATGATATTACACCAGGATTTGTAGACTTGTGGCTCTGAAAGATACATTGCGGATAGATTCCGGTCACCTTGGTATATCTTTTTCAAGATGATGATCCACTAAAACTCTGCCAGTCATTCTTTGCCAAAATAGTTTTGCTTCCATAATCACGGTTGAAAACGGCTGTGTAACGATCCGTCATTGGAGACGTTTTTCCATGGGAGCTATGGAAGGATTCGGGTCATTTTGGATGATTTTTCAATCGATTTCTTACTGTTTCGATATAAGTTGGAGGGATGATCCAAAATAGCTCTGTTGAAGTCATTTTTGGGAGATTTTGAGCCCCTCAATTTTTGGGAGGATTTTTTGCTCCTCCAAAATCTTGATTCGCAACTCTCAGAGGGACTGTTGATGGAAGAAATCCCAAACAACCACCTGGGATGTATAAAACCCTGCAAATGATGGGATAAACTACCTTTCCCTCAACTGGTGAGTTTACTGGATTTCTAGAACCATCGACCTTATGTCAACCCCAAAGATCCTTTTAAGGCGGGGGTTGTATCCCAACCGGACATTGGCGATCTCTCCAACCGGATCATCATCCATCAATCTGAGCTAAGCGGACCCGAGGTCCCTTATCGCCAGAGACACCCATTGAACCTGAAGCTGAAGTGGTCCAAAGCTTCGTCGATTTGTCACGTGAACGTGCCTTGACAAACTTGACTTCCAGGTGGTTTGTAATGACGACCCACTTTATAGGGGTTGGTTATAACCCTAGGAGTTTACCTATTTCTTTTCGGCCATTTATATGTGGGTGTTATACATATATAACACCCCAACTGACTTATCATTAGTGGTTATTTCATTCCAGTTACCTACTTATCAGGTCGTTTATTTTGGGTTATAACTCCCTATTTAAGTGGTAGGGGCCCACCTTCGAGGTCATGTTTAATGATTCATGTTTAAGGGGTTTGGATGATTTTTTTTTTAGATAGACTTGGGAGGGTGGAACTAGAGACCCCGACCAAAACAAAGGAATGGTTGAAGGGTATGGGTATGTTTTTTTTTTTGAAGTCAACATTTAATTTCGAACTTATGTACCCTCCCTGAAAAAAAAACCATGGCACTTGAACATGGATGGTTGGAAGACGATCTGGCTTCCTTTTGGTATGGCCTACTTTTCAGGGGCTTTTGCTGTTAGTTTCAGGGAGTTGTAAGTGAACTTTGTATATCTTGGTATCACAGCAATCCCCCTGTCAGGTTTCCCTGGATCTGATTTTCGCCGCAGTTTTCTCCGAGGAGATGTCTTCCGTGCATTCGCAGAGGGTGGCGAGATCAATCGAAGCTTGGCGAATCGTGACTGGAGGGACAAGTTGGAAGACGACCCCAACATGGCCCCAAATTTGTGGTTCCAAAAAAATATTTCAATGATGTTTTTTAAGGCATTTTAAAGGCGGCACCCTCATTTTGAACCACTATATCCACAAGTTTGTTGAGGGCCTTTGAGGGAATGGTCCAATGGTTTGAAATGTATTATGAACTGTGAACAGAGGTGAGGAACAGGTGCAAAGAAATATAGATAGAATTCTGAGTGCAACATGGACTAAGGAGAAGATCTCTTCAAAGCCTTGAAGATGCTAGGCCACTTTCATGGCTGAGCTTTGAGGGCCAGTGGAAAACACGTGAAAACACAAGATGGTAACTTTGAGCACCATTGTCACAAGGTTATCATTGTTGGTGTTATTATGATTATTACAGGATTATCGTTTTTTGTTAAGCTATATGTTATTGCAGTTATCATCATTGTTATTCTATTTTACTTATGCCTAGGGGCCTAGGTAACATATAGAACCCTCGATGGGAGATTCCTTACAATTGTGGCTGAAGCTGGCAAATTCAGCAGCTTGAGAATTGGTTGAATCACCAGACTTGGGGAAGCCTCGTGAGGGTGTCGGTACTTTTGATGTTCAAGAAATCCTGCACCACCTGTGACATTAAAAGACTTGTAAATAATGGGATACTTACCATATCAACTGGGGATCGCCGGATTTCTGGTTGCCATCAACAGTATGTCAACCCCAAAGATAGAGAAGGTGGAGTATTGTATCCAGCTCAACGGGTTGGAATTTCGTATGAAGCATGGCATCTATTTTGTGACGGAGAAAACACTCCCATAAACTGACACAGCAATGGAAAATCCACCAGTAAAAATGTGAAATTTACCATTGCCGTGTTCGTTCCCAGGAGGCTATTCTTTTGTGAAAGGGGAGTAAGTCACTGGCCGTGATTCCAGGCCATGTGGAAGTGAACAACGAATGGGTCAGTGCCATTGTTAAAGACAAATTCTCAGATCGCAACTTCTTGGATGCGTCCGGGGAACCCAACTTGATCGATCATGACCTGGTGTGACAAGATTGGGGGATGGCGTCTTTTGTTCCCGTTAGAAGGGGCAGGGGAATCCTAAGATGGGTGCAATCAGAGTAAGTCTCTCTTTTGCAACCTGTTTTCATGCCAAAATTGCTGATCTCTTAAACTGGAAGCAACATTTGCACAAAGGGTACTACATGGTGGCGCCACGTACCACAGCGGCTTCCAAAAGCTGTTTGAGACAGCTTTCCCCAGAGAACCTGACCTGATCACATGGGCATGTGTCAATTGGTTTGCTTTTGCAGTGTGTCTGTATTTGAGTATTTTGATTTTGTTTCTACATTTACTGAAAAATGACTATATGCTAATCTTATCCTTGAAATCAAATAGAGTGGAGTGAATTTCAGACTTGAGACAAGCTGCATTTCTGTTCGACTCCCCTTCAACACGATCCCTTTGCTTCTGGTCATCAGGTATGACTTCTCCAAGTTTCTAGCGGAATATGAAGCCTGCCATATGAATTATGTGCGTATGAAGTTCACACAGGTGCGATCTTGAATTTGGTGCAAGGTTCACGGAACAGATCCCTAGGATGTGAAACAAAATCTGTTTGCTTGCTGACTTTTTGAGACTGGATGGTGCAAAAATGAGTTAAAAGAGACCCAAAGCTAGTGGTTCCAGTTTGGGCAGATGTGATTTGATTATGTAATTAGGTTTTGAGGTCTAATCATTCAATCAGAATCTCATGTTTTGCAAGCATCTTTCCCAGTGTGAGCCACACAGCAATCACACACTAACTTGTTCGTGTGCTTTAGTTTTTTCATAGGGGTTCATCTCTTCACCGGCACATCAGCTTTTCCAAAAAAGAACAAGTTTTCTAGTCTTGAAATATCAAACTTATTCCTTTTCTGTTTCGTATTTTCCATCAAAAAGCTCGATTGGATCTATAGCTCATTGGTGCTTTGTGGTGGGTGATTTTTTTTTTTGGGGGGGCTTTTCTTGGGCATATTATAATAAATTCGTATACATATACACACATACACATACATATATAATTATATATATACACCTGTATCTTCCAAAGGGTGCCTTCATGGATGATGTTTTGAAGTGCCTGTATACACCATCCTTTAGACTCAAACAGCACCCGAACTGGAAGATGCTGGTATGTATATTAGTACATATTTCCAGTAGACTTTTAACTCTTTCAAAAAGTTACCGGCCACTTCCCCCAGGGTTTTCTCCACGGTCACCAACCCGCTAACCCGAGGTTCAGACCCACCCCGTTTTTCCCGTCGGACCCAAAACGAAAAGGCGGACGTGGACGGCTCCGGCCGCGTGGACGCCGTGGAGTTGGCGGCCGTGCTGAGGGAAGCTGGCTTCACCCCGGTGACAGGCAGCGCCCAGGGTGGACCTCTCGGGGAGGGACACCTCATCTAGGTGTTTCCCCCGAAAAAAATAGGGGGAAACACCCCCAAAATGGATGGTGAAAATATATAATGGAAAACCACTATTTTTTTAAGATGGATGATTTTTGGGGATACCATTATTTTTTGGAAACACCCACCTCATCGAGGTGGTGGCAACTCCAACTTTTTTTATGTTCACCTAGATGAACCACCGGTGGAAAATGATCCAATTATAGTTCTCATTAGTTTTATGAATTTTTTGTTTTCACCCCGAAAATTGGGGAAATGATCCAATTTTAGGAGCATATTTTTCAAATGGGTGGTTCAACCACCAACTAGTCATGTTGGATGTTTTTTGGGTTGATGAAGTTTGTGTTGATAGGTGGTGAACCAACGAGTTTGGGATGTTTGACTTTTAGTCTCAAAGTTCGGAGAGAATGGTGCCACAAAAATCAGCCATCAACAGGATGTTGATGGATCCTGTGGCGATTGACATGGTAAATAACATATGAATCATAGTGTTTCGATGATCTTTGGTGGTCCAGGATTTTGTCCAACAAGCGTATCATGGGTTATCCCTTTGCAGAATGGGTTACTGTCTAAAGGGGATGAAGCCTCTCATTTGGGAGTTTTGAGATGGTATGCGTCCCTTCTTCACCTTTAAGCCTGAAGACTTTTGCTACCCATTTTGTGAAGCTTCTCAGATTAAAAAACAAACAATGAATGCAGAATGGATGCATCTAAGCACTTAATAAAAAGATCGTACTTGTAACATATATTATATATTTTGAAATGATCTAGAATAATTCTAGAACTTACAGATTAAAGTACGGTATATTCTACTTCTCCCGTATCCTATGTTTCTACAGGACGTTGTACAAAGTAGAAACTGTCAAGAGGATTTGTGGAAGTATTGGAAGCCAGCAAGTTTTGTTTATCACAGCATGTTTGGTGATATCCCATATAATTGGGTTGCAGTGACAGCCATCTTCCCTACTAACTCATGTCGTGCCTTCACCTTTTTGAGAGATGAGATCAAACGAGGTGGCATGGATTCTTATTTTTTCTGTCCTCTACGATAGGATGGGGTATAGAAATGATCCCGGACTAAGCAAAAATGCTAAGTAGCTAACAGAAGGTTCATACCAACATGATTGTCTGTTATTAGCGGATTATTCTGACTTGAGGAGGATAAGACAGAATTGATTGAACTATTTTCACGCATGTCGATAGATTAGATGTATTATGGCTTAGACTTGCTTGATATGTATCTAACTGTAATATCATGATATCACTAATATCATGATCAGTTCAGTATCAACAATCAAATCGTGAGTTGCATTGTAACATCCGTGGCAAATATGACATATATGTATATATCATTTTTTTCCTGACTAGTGCTATAACATAACTGTTACAATGAAATGAGCGCCCGAAAAGGCAATTCAATGATATATGAAGATTTGACATACTGTTGATGGAAGAAATCCTGCGCCACCTGAGATTTATAAAACCCTGTAAATAATGGGGTAAACTACCAACCTCAACTGGTGCAGGATTTCTTCCATCAACAGTATCACTATAACTTCTATAACAGGACTCGTGATTCATCGTTAGTTGTTCGCCTTTGGAAGGCGTGGTGGAGCAACTTCTGCTTGAGGTTTGTGGTCCGCGAACCATGGAGGCCAGTGGGAATATATCATTAATTGATCCCTTAGAAAATCTCTAAAAACCAAAAGGAAAGAGAAGATTCCATCTTTTCAAATTGCCCATGTTTGGATTCTGCTTCCATATATTTTCTAACGAAGACTTTTCCCCCAACTTCCCTGTTCAAAAAGCATCCCGATGTGGGCTGCAGGTGACCTTCACCAACTTTGCCAAGATCTTAGGTGCGGAGTCCCATGACGGTTAGGATCCCATGGCACCAGGAAACGGTAACCCTCTTCCGATCCATGAATTTATAGTTTATCTTTTTTTTAAATTGTAGATTGTAGATGTAGGTAGGTAAATATACAAGCATCCCATGGATCCTAAAGGTTGGTTAAAGAAAAACTGACACTCCCTGAAACAGCGAAAGTACTTGAAAAGATGGCGTCCCAAAAGGAAAGGATCGTCTTCCAAGCATCAATTTGCTGGAGCGGACTGTTAGTTTCACGGAGGGTAGTAAGCATGTATAAGTTGGGTGGTATCCCGAACCTTCATTTCCCACTGGAGTCCTGGGACGTGGCCACACCCAATGTACAAGGATTATTTTGTATGGTAGTGTATTCTTCAGTTTTATAATTAACCCAGTATGAATCCACACTATTCATAGTCTAAATATGTTCATTCATTACATAGTTTCAAAAGGTTTGATATTGGTCAATTGGTCCAATCAAGGATAGGAACATCATTTGGAATGGCTTTGTTATTTAAGCCTTTGCTTCAACCTTCCCTCGACCTTCACCGATCGCCTTTGATGCGTGTTGTAGGCATCATGCGTTATCGACTAGGCTTCACCCTGCAGGCGCAGCAAAGGGGGGGGGGGGAGGTTGGGGACTCCCTGTAATTCACGTGACTGTGAAGCAAGGTTTGGTGTTTCATACGCACTGTCAAAGAGGATGTTTGTCAAAATTCGGGGTTTTTTGGTGTGCGAAAAGTAGCATCTGAGGAACTATCTCATAGTCTCCCCAATCTTTTATCGGAAAATGTCAGCAGAGTCACTGGGCCGGTGTTTCATTTGATAGGAATATTCTGAGATTATGTCCGCCTTCCGACGTGAGGACACGGGGTATGAATTGAGTGTTCAGATTGGTGGAAGTGGTGCCAAACGCAAACGGCGACATTTTGCTACATGGAAACCAACCACCTTGGGCCGATAGCACACACTTCAAAAGGATGGCTATTAGATGGTTGCATTTTTTCAGTCTGTGGCATGTTATATTTCAGTTTCACTTAAAGGTATGTCTTAACGACTCAATTTGATAGATATTCTAGAATCATTTTTCAGATTGTTGGCTCCGCCAGCAGATTTAAATACTGTTTGATTTAATTACAGTTTGACCACTCCATCAAACAATTGTTTTACCACCTTTACCCTGCGGACATCAGAAGAAGCAGGACCGCGGCGGACGTCAGAAGTTGAATTTGCTGGAAGCCAGGAGTTGTTACTTGGCGTTTGAAGCATAGATGGTATCCATGACGAAAGAATATATCCACAGCTTCCCTGTGGCCTATGAAACTGGGACCTACCAACTTTGCATTTTTTGGAGGTACCCTCCCAGGGACTAACATATTATAACATATCCATTATCAAGGCACTTTTGAGTCGATGACTTTCCTTTTACCCAGGTGGGATATGTGATACTTCCCTGGAGGGAGGATATTTGATCATTTGTTAAACAAGGTATTTGCAACATTGTTCCCACTTAGGTCTCGATTGGTTGGGCTTCGACATGGCTTTGGAGGCCAGAAAACAAATCTGTTGATCATGGCACATGAGAAGAGTTATCATCATTGTATGTATTGGCTGGTTGTCCAACTGTTTGCCCTAGCTTAGAAGTGAAGTTTTTTTCTGCATTGAACAAGAAACAAATGCAAATTCAATGTGGAGAACCAGATTCCTCCAATTCTAGCACTGTGACTGTGGTTTTGAAGGACCCGAGAAGCTGGACGTGCATGGTGTAAAAACATTCTGTAAAAAATAGAAAGTTCGCCCATATCCAAACGATGAAAGTTCTGACAGCAGCTCCGATGTTTCTTTTGCAAGACGTGAACATACATAAGCTTTCAGTCACAGTTGGATGTCTATACAGGTCACCAAGGAAATGTTGTATCCGTACGCGTCACTACCACGTATTGGACTACAAGCATTACTCGGAGCTTGGAAATCAAAATTTCCTCTTGCGTTTCCTAAGATTGGGCATGAAATAAACAAAAGTGTGTTTTCAACAATTCCTCCTACATGCATATTCCCTGCAGTTACTTAAATTCATGGTTTGCAAATCTCTAGGACATTGAAGAAGCAGATGGCACCAACAAATGATCCCCGTGAAGCCATCCAATTCGCGGGATGGCTGGCTGCCAGGACCTGCAGGAAGTATGGCGTGAAGATCTGAAGGCAAGATGTTTTTATTTTTTTATTTTTTTTCAAACGTTGCTTGGACAGAGAAGATATCTTGGAATATGAGTTGCGGATGGAGATCAAAATATATCATGATATATCATTTAATATGGGAGATGTTGTTTTTTTGTTGCCGTGTGCGTGAGGGTACCAGCTTTGTTCTTTGTGTGGGCCATTGTCCGAAAATGTTGGATCCGAATCGGACGGCATGATAGAACTCAGAGATCATTTGCAATTCAAGAGAGTAAATGCAATGGAATAGGAATTGCACAATGTTAGTGAAGAAGAACGCAGGAAGAAGACAAATCATAATAATAATAAGATGATGATGATGATGATCATCATCATCATCATCACAATGATCACCACGATCTTCATGTCCTCCGTGTGACGATAATGACTACAAGCAGTGCTATAGCATGATATGCAAATCAATATCATGTGTTGCTACATTCAGTATCCTTGATGACAAATTTGACATATCAGGAGAGAATCAGAAGATGCCTTCTTTCACAAGGTGTTTGTAATATGTTTACACCACAAAAGTACACTAACAAATGATCAATCATGTGTATACATCTCCATTGTCCAAGTTGCATTCCCTTCTTCTTCCTTCTTCCATTTCTTTCACCAACAGCTTCTTAACAGCTTGTCGAAGCACTGCACGGAAGGCTCAGGCTTCCCACTCCCCCACTGAGCAGGAGCGACAACAGTCGATCGCGATTTTTTGCCCCCCAAATGAAGTGATGTTGGGAACGTGCACTGTATAAACCAATAGTGGGAGCTGTGCCATCTATGATTTGGACTTTTTGCACATGGATGTTCAGTGAATAGCGACGTGAAAGGAAATTGAAACCCTTTGTCTTTTAGTTGGCAATTCGCGGATTTATATCCTGGGTACAGCTCTGAAAGGGACTTCTATTCAAGGCATGCCTAGAATGGTAGATCACTAATTTACCAATCAACATCACTTCACCATAGGCCCATAGGCTGATCTTATCATATTAATATCATCTTAAATTTCTATATATGTTTACCCTTTTAGACCCTTCACTTCACGTTTCCCACATATTTTTTTCCCACAGGAGTATTGCATCAACGATTTTGACCTCGTGCGCCTCGTCCGTGCCGTACGGGAACGAGAGGCCCTACATGTCGCTAAGCGACTTAGGCCTGGGACCGGACCGTGAGGATTCCAGTTGGAACCGGACCATGAGATCTAAACCTTCAGTTGGGATTCCAGTTAAGATCATCAAAACCTTCATGTGTTGAGGTCTCTTCACATTTAGTCCACGGGTGTGGAAGCACAATCACATCTATGGCATCCATGATCCTGGTGAGTTTTTAAATCAGTTGCAGCGATGCACAGCAAGTTGCAGGTGAAATTCCTTGGAGTTGTTGAATCATAGGGGTACTGTTGATGGTTCAGAACTCCGGCTAACCCGTTGATATGTTAGTTATCCCATTATTAGCAGGGTTTTGTACATCCCAAGTGGCGATCTCCGGATTTCTGAACCATTACCTGGACATCAATGCCAGGGAGCTTGCCATTAAGCGGGGGCAGGACAGACACCGGTGTGATGCGGTGAGGATGGGTAAGTGTGTCAGGGGCTCCAACCATTGAGGAGTCATGCTTAGATGTGTGAAGCTGTTAGATATGTTGCTGCAATTAAGCGATCAATTAGGCGAGGGAGAAGCAGTGTACCCATACATGACAGGTACTCCTATGACTGCAATGCAATTTTTAGTAGGCTAAACGGACAATCTTGCTGCTGCTTGTTTCGGGGTACAATTTCTTGCATCATGTCCCTTAGACATGATATTTTGGGGGTCAGGGACCAGAGACCTTTTTTGAAGTTTGATTTTGATTATCTTGGACCCATAGCGTGTCAGAAGTGAATGCAAACCAGCCTTATCGGCACGGACTGCCAATTGTTTAGCTCGGTAGACAGGTGAACGTTCTCTCAACATATCTTGCAGATGACAAAATTTTGAAGTCATTCCAGCCTCAGGCTCATGAATCAGATTAGTTTTGTGAAGGCGGTTTTGGTGAATGTTTTTTTACCCGGAAGCTCCCATAATCATGATTCAGTGGAATCCATCGATTCCTCCAATATGGTCGTTTCCTTTCATTTAGGGGAGCCATTTTCCACTGAAACCATGATTATGTGAGAGTGTGGGTATTAGTCTTTTGAACATTATGTCACATTGCATTTTAATGACTTTTCGAGCTGGTGGCAACTCAAATATTTTTGGAATCTTCACCCCGAAAATTGGGGAAGATGAACCCATTTGACGAGCTAATATTTTTCAGCTGGGTTGAAATCACCAACCCAGTTTTGTCATCAATTTCCTAACCTTTCCCGCTTTGGCGACGTAGCAGGACTTGCCCGAGGCGTTTGGGGGGAAAGGGTCCCAGGGTAGCTAATTTCCAGTGGATGTCAATGGGGTGGATTTTTCTCGGATGGTAAGGGAACACCAGGATGAAATGGGCATTTTTCGTTGGATCCCATGGTCCGAAACTTAACTTCCTGTACTGTAACCTTTATATACCTTCACTTTGTACTGGCATTGCGGTAGGAGGATGGGGGTGTGGTAACATGGTGACTTCTCAAGTCTTGCACCATGTGAAGTACCTGCATTAGTGATGTAGAAACCGCTGCAGATTTCCGCAATCAACACCTATGACTTCACAAGGTCAGCGATATTGAAACTTTTAATGTGAAGGCCCAAGTACTAGATGTAGTACTCGTAGCTAATCAGCAAATCGTTCATTGCAGCTTCCTTTGTACTTGAGCTATACCAGGAATCTTCCAACCATTCCCAGGGGTGAGTATTTCTAGAAGGGTGAGTTGTTTTTGTTCAAGAAAATATCGTTTGAGTGCATCATGTCTTTTGTGGTTCGGGAATCACCAACCAAGAATTCGCACGAACAGACAAAAAGGCAATCCAGTCAAGTGAATCTTCCGGTCAGCGGTCAGATCGATTGATTTTGGCTGGAAGATGATTCGTGCCCAAGTCTTTCAATTGTAAGCTGCACCAATTTCAAGCCCCAAATTTTCACCTAGAGTGCCACGTTTGACTGTAATAGATTCATACCACCACTGCCGAATAAGGGTGGTGGAAGGAGTAGCTTCCATGGGGTTCCATCAAGAAGAGAAACTCGGGAGTCCGGAAAGTTAAATAGCTGCATGACCATCATCAAATACCAGAAACAAGAACGGTTACTGGTAGGTCATACTTTAAATGACATGAATGGAGTGGGGAAACCTGAGTTGGGTTTTTCAGGAGGAGTTTGAATGATGTAATCATTGAGTTGAATGATTCTGTTTCAGCACGGTCTTTACTGTAGGATCCGGCAACTTTCCCTCATGATCCACTCTTGTTGGAATTCTATGTTTGACCATTGCAGTTCCTGTTATGGTACCATGGCCCCATCTTGACACAATCAGGGAACAAACACAACACTTTCATATGTTTGTTTTCTATCAAACGAGAACCCATATAATTGCCTGTATACTATTCGTTTTTGTGTGGGTTTTTGTTGAAGTGGGGAAGTTCGGGGCCATGACGTAACGGTTGTAATATGTTACATATATAGAGGACTATGTACATATACGTACAGTATATTATTATGTTTGTACGTTCATATTACCATATTATTCTGTATATTTACACATGTTTTTGTTGGTCCAAAAACCATTGCCCAACTCGTTGACCTTCAAACATCTGGAGGATGCCGCTGCGGTGGTGGCCACGGGGCAGCTGCCCAACTTGCTGTCGGAACTCAACGTGACCCTGGCGTCTCCAGATGTAGTGCTGGAGGTGGGAGAAAAAAACACAATCGAATGGGTTTGAACCGTTGGAACCCCAAGTAATTGATGGTTTTTTAGATGCTTTTAGTTTGGAATTATAGATTGTTGTTAGATGTTGGAACCTCAAGGTTTTTATAGTTTTTAGTTCTTTAAGAATCATGGGATCTCAACAAAAAGGTGATTTGGAGATGCCAGAACCATGCGTAACACAGAAGCAAACCCCTGTGTAGGAGGGTCCGATGATTTTAAGGGTTGTAGATGGTTTTCTTCTGCCAAGGAACACCATTGTCAGGTTCCATCCTGGTTTGATGCATGGTTTTGGAAACAAGCTATAGGACGTGATGGACCGGACGGAACGTGTTTAAAGGTAGTTTGTTTAGGCTTTCCACGTTGGTGAATATGAATACCAGAGGGAAGGAACCCACTGCTCAGGATGTCACGCCACTTTTCAGAAGTAGAAAGAACATGAAACATGAAGAGTTTGTTTGAATTCATCCCCATCTTTGAGATTACCTTAAAAGGCGCATAGCAGGAAACAGAATCGGTTCATTCATGGCTCAAATCTTGGAGGTCTTGAGCTCATAAAGCATGGGTCGCCTGAAAAGATTCATGGTTGATGGGTGGAAATTCAGTCGGCATGCCCTGAAAGTCCTTTCATTTTTTTTTCCGCCGCTAGAGAGCTGAAGATGATCAATGGGATTTTGTCAGATATATAACATATTTGCCTTGATTTCCCTTTAATTTGCCCAACTTACCAGCCGCTAAAGTCTACCGTTTCGCGGTTGGGGATGATGACATATGCCCTCAGATTTTCGTCTGCACATCCGCCAGGCTATGCAGGCAAGTTGGAATGATTGAAACAACTTGGAGGGACGATTTTGAAACATCTTTGGGGGGAAAAAAATACCCAACAATCAACATTTGGGGGGTTTCCTCAAATGGTGGTACCCCCAATCTCCACCCCAAGTGCTGATCATTTTTAGTAGGAAAACCCATGGGTTTGTTGGGGAAACCCACCATTTAAGGAAACACCTATTTTGAGAAGTGCGTTGTGCATGTTGCAAAATCCAGTTGTCCAGACTTGCAGATCCCTATTGAACAAATATTATTGTTTTTCTTTTTAAAACCCGCTTGTGGGTTGACGGTGTGTTGGGATTCAAGTGTTCATGTGTTTCACTTCCTGGCATTTTTTTTGTTGAAGCACGACCTTCTAAACATGAAATTTCTGGATTTGCTTTTTGCAGTGGATATTTTTCAGGATCAACCTGAGAGTCAACTGGGATTCTGCGATCGTTCATCAAAACAAATCAACAAATCAATACCTTCGGGTAACCCAAAGCTGGCTGGAACATCTTATCATGAACATGGATATGCTTCCCTTATTGTTAAAACACATCGATGATTGCCATTGCAGGTTTACTGGAGGGTAACTTATACTAGTCTTATCCAATAATTATCGTAGTCATCATAGTCATATAGTACTCATGAATAGAGAAGCTACCCAAAACCACCGTTTTTCTACTTCTATCCCATGTTCAGATCATGTTCAGGCCTTGGGTTTGTCATCGAAACCTGAAATGATCATGGAGGACATCATGTCTGGGGCCTTAAAAGCCTCGTTGAGGGCGACCGAAAACGACAAAGGTCAAGGGTGTTTTTTTGAGGTGAAATCTATGGTGATATATTTAAGATGTAACACATTGTGTTGATGTGAGCAGTGAAGTACTGTATTATACTGTCTTCTATTCTGACACTTTACATCTTGCTTGCTGACTTTGGAACTCAATTTTTCCACTAATCTTCAAAGGTGTTCGCCATTGATGGCGAGTCGATTCAGCCATAAACGGTTCCGATTCATGAATTTATTGAAATTAGCAGTTAGCATATTTCATTTGCCCAAAATGACACTGGCAGAAACTTTGCCCAAGAGAAGCATCAACCAAACAACCTTCCATTTAAGGGTCCATTTTGTTTTTGTTTTACAAGTTGTGGAGTAGAGCAGGGCAGTCATATTTTTTGGCCAACCCATCGGTCCATGGGTACACAATTGCCTCGGGTGGGAGGCCTGTTCTATGGCATGTGAGACGTTATCAAGGTTTGAGTCAGGTCGGAGATGGGTGGTGACAGGATCGCTGGGCCCAAAGTCAGAAGAAACTGCTTGTAGTTGATTTAAGAGAAGGGATACTTAGGGGAAGAATTCGGGAACATAGTACCCTCAATAATTGGGGAATGAATTTTTTTATTTCGGAGGTATCTATTGAACAACCAGGATTTTCATGAGATGCAGCTTCCGCCATTTCATTTTGGTAAAACCTTTCTCCTTGTCATTCCTTGCTGGGCTTTTCTGCCCAGAACGAGCTGGACCTTGCGAAAAAGCAGTTCGATCTTTGCGACGAAGATGGCTCTGGAGGATGTCTAACGACCTGTCGTTGGATGGTGATGTCATGATGTCGAACAGGGACTCAGGATGGGTACTAGGTGGCGGTTTCAAAAATTTTTTATTTTCATCCCGAAATTTGAGGAAGATGAACCCATTTTGACTAATATTTTTCAAAGGGGTTGAAACCACCAACTACTAGTAGGTTAGGATGATCAACAACCTCAGATTTTGTCCGAATACAACGTGTTTTTTAATGATTTTCACAAAAACGAGAAGTGAGTCTGGGCAAAGGATGACCATGTATATATGTAATTATAGGTGATGAAAGCCAATGGGAGTGTGGATAGTTTCCATTGTAGAAAGCTCCGAGGAAATTTCAATTTCAGGAAGCATCCACAATGAGGAGTGGCGAAAACCCTCAAGACTCTAATCCCTGTTGGTACTTTGTGGAGCTCATAATTAGCTCGATATATACATGTCAATGTGAAGTACTTGGGAAGAACAGATGGAATCATACCGCGTACCATGTGACAAACAGACCGGAAAATATGGTCGTTCAAATTTCTAGGGGCGCGGCGTGACGTCACCAGAAAACATGAGTGCTTAAAGACTCGCCGGAGTTTTCTAAGATGTTTGATGATTTGTGTATATACCAGGTTGGCGAAGCTATTTTGCCATCAGAGATTTAGAAAATTCCTATATCATTTCTGGCTGATCTTTGATTCATCTTCAGCCCTGAGCGACTTTTGGAGCAACATGTTTCCAGGAATGGCTTGCAGCGAATTGGAGTTTGCCATCCGTTCCTTGGGCTTCCCAGTGTCCTACGACGAAGTGCAGGACTGACGCCAATACCATGGGGTGTTTTGGATGCCAATACCATGGCTATCAGTGACTTTTCATTGAAGTCAAGAGTATCAAACCAAAGATATTCCTGGTGATTTATATAATGTATCATAGCAACGGAAAGGTTGCCAAAAGATGTGCTATCACCTCGATAATTCAATAGCAGTTACAACGTTATTGCAGGAGAAAAACATATAATATATGTACAAACCTAGAAACAACCAGACTTTTAATGGTGATGATGTTGCTTTGCTCTACTAAAGGGCAACAGTATATACTCGGTCAAAGTGGCGCCTGCCTCATCATTTGGGATCCACATTTTTGGCACTCCCTTTTTTTACCCTTGTTATTTTTTCATGAAAACATTTGCCCCTATTATTTCATGAAACTGACCCATCATTTTTTTCATACCTTTCCCGGCATGAAACCCCACCACTCATGTCTCCACTTTGTCACGTTGAGTCTAGCAGGAGCAGTTGGATATTTGGGACGTGGACGAGTCTGGTGAAATTGAGTGGGCTCTCCAAGTCATTGACCCGTGAAATCTGAAGGTTGAATGAGTCATGAGCCAAAGTAGTGAGGATTTTTTTGCTGCCACTTTGGTGGATCCATGTTGACACTGGGCTGGGAAGTTGTCATGATGGACTGAGATCTGTCCTTGCAGGAGATTCTCAGTCATGTTCTCCTGTTTTGATAAAAAACGAGACTTATTGTGGCCAGTTTTTTTGCCTCGTAAGCACCCGACTGCTCCTTCCAAGTTGTGGATTCGTGAGGTTTTTGGAGTTCTTGAAAGTGGTCTCCTTCTACAAGAAGAAGGTCAAGTGGATGTGTTGCGTTTCAACAGGTTCAAGGTCAGTCAAAGCCATAGACATATATAGATAATGATAGATCAATGATAGATAAATGTAAATCCTTTGTCATTGCTCACTTCATCAAAGGACCTTTTTTTTGGTATCGCAACTCTCAAGTTTTCCGTCCCTGAAAGGTTTTTCTTGGAAACGTTTGTGATTCCACGATGAATATCTAGGTGGTGGTTTCAAATATTTTTTATGTTCACCCCTATTTGGGGAAGATTCCCATGTTGACTAATATTTTTCAGATGGGTTGAAACCGTCAACCAGATATTGATGAAATTGTTGGAAATCCCAGGCTTTGACAGCTTGAGGGAAAACCTGGAGCACCCAAACATTCCAAATCTTGAAAGATTCGGATGTAACGGCCCCTTAGGATGAAACGCTCCAAAGGATGCCTTGATTTCAAGGGAGATGGTGGTAGCAAGAAGGGACTAATGAGGAATCATGCAGAATTCAGCATGCCAAAACTTCTTTGGTATTGCGTTTGATTCATAACTGCTTGTTTTTCTTTCAACTTGATGAATATAAATGTATATAAATGTGTGAATTTGACAGGCCCTTCACAAGATGCTTTGAAATTACTTATCATGAAGCTACAACAAGCAACAAATGATCGACACATGTTCCAAATCAAGTTCGAAACCTCACCAACATGAACATCTGCCCTATTTTTATCTATTTTCCTCACCTGGATTTCACCTGGCAATCACATGCATCAGCTAATGAACGGGAGGAACTACATCAAGTCTTGCAAGCGATGTTTTCGGGATCCTTCAGCGTGACTCGGCAAAGATGTGGCCTAAATGTAAACGGACACTCCAAGGGGGCAAAGGCAACTGTGAGATATGAAGGTTGAATCTAAGATGTTTCTCTCAAGCAGTGATACCCCCAAATCCTCCTGCAAGTGATGTATTTTTTTTATTGGGAGCTTATAAGTCAAGTGGTCTCAAAACTCCATAGTTATGAGACACATAAGTTACATTATGAATGATGCATACAATTCTTTTGGAGATAGTTTGAATTTGTTTCTGGACATGATGGTTATCATTTATCGGATAGTCTATTCGTAGGCATTGAAGGGACAGGTGGCAATTTAATGACTAGTCCAAAGGATCCGGTCGGTATGTCCATCCAAGGATTTCCCCTACAATCCTATGACCTCCGCATGGGAGAAAGAGACCATTCATCCGACGAATTTTCGGGCAGGTTATTCTATATTACATATTTTGTAGGAATTTGTTTTATCAACTAATGGTAAATTGCTTGTTTTGGTGCCACCCCTAAGTAACAATTTGTTTCATAAGGGGATTCCAGGAATCGAAACCACCAATTTACCATTAGTTGATCTTACTTGTTTTTACTATATGTTTGAGCTGTAGATGAAATCATAACCCAGGCAGAGTTGCCATTCAAGGATTTGATGCACGCGTTGGGGCTGACGTCAATTTCTGAACTAGCTCAATTATATAAGTAATTACGTAATTACTTAATTCAATAAATAATGAATTGATTGATTGATTGATTGATTGATTGATTGATTGATTGATTGATTGCTTTGACTGCGGCATTCAAAGTGGCGGTGGGTGTTGCCACCAAATTTCGAAGAATCTCTATGAATTTTCATAAATATCCTGGAAATGTTGTGGTGCTGGACTTGTTAGATTCTTGGACACATCTTTGAATTATGCGATCCGTGGAAATATGTTAAAGTTTTAATCTTTGTTAAAAAAGCGACTAATATTTGCTATTTTCCAAATATATCAAAAGGCGGTATACATTGAAAGTAGCCCATGACCTAAAACAGCCGAACAAAAAAATACTAATTAATGCAGCCAAGAGGATCACAATGATTTTGTTCATTTGGCTACCCCAATTTCGCTCTTCAAATCTGGGTTTTTCAAAAATTCTCGCTCTCAGTGGCAGTGGCAAATATATGGTGATTTGGGGGCTCCCTTGGGGAAAAAGGGCAAGCATGTTCAAACATGAGGGATGTCTTGTCAGGCTGAGTCTGGTAAATATTGGAAATGGAGGACACATTTGGGTTTGGATGCCGATACCGTAAATGTCTCAGTCGAAAACTAGCCAAGTTGTATACATATGCGCGCAAAAGCTCACTCGGGCGGGGCTCATGAATTCCCACTTTGAGTGGCTACGTAAATATTCAGGATTGTGAACACTCTATATACTGACCCGGGTAGGAGGCTCTCCGGACTTCGCGTTTCTTACTCTAGTTTTTCCTTGTTGGGCAATACCGGTAGCCATCGATTTTTCACACTTGAAGTCGCAAGGCGTACTTATTTAATACTTGTTCCGCGGTCCTTGCTAGCTGCACTCGCTGGTAGTATGGCATTTTTTATTTTAGTCAAGCGTTTGCTTTGAGCTTGAGCCGCTGAGCTTAGTTGCTGGGTGAGATCACTGGCTTGAGCGGTGTGCAGGTGTAGCATTTTGCCTGAAAAACCCGTTCGGGGAAGCCCAATCTTGGCGACAACACTTTCGGGATATTCACAATGGAGCTATTCCTGTTGCCAACAGAGTATGGAGAAACACAGCCCAAACTGCACACATATCCTCTTGGATGACTGCCGCCCCACCTTTTCCTGAGCTCCAAAAAGCCTTGAATCAAATGAACATGGGCAAAGCACCTGGCGATGATGGTGTCACCACAGAAATGCTACGGTGGGCCCCCGGACTACTCAATCTCATCTTGTCACCGTGGTTCAAGAACTTTGGGACAATACTCTCACGGTTCCCCTCGACGCCATCGTAAACGACTGGCCCCGGGAATGGCTACAAGCAAAGCTGTCGTGTCCCATATGATTCGAAAATGATGGCCATGGGTGACTACGCGCATGATGTTTTCATCATGTCTTTTGGGTTTCGCCTTTTCTGCACTTTACTTTTGGAGGTTGACCTTCGATGCTTGCTGGTTCGTTTTGTGCCCCTGCGCTACAAATTCGAGCTGGCACAGGTCGCAGTAGGTGCAGACAGGGAGAACTGCGCGCGAGGTGGAAGCTCCCGAATCCCGAAGCGTCGTCGATCGAGAAGATCAAGCAGGACAGCGAACCAGGACTGTGAGAGTCCAATAGAAAATGCTTTAGCAACAGTAACGACGACACCGACAACGACGACGACAAAGACAACAACCACAACAACGACAACAACAACGACAACAACAACGACGACGACGACGACGAAGAAGACGACGACGACGACGACGACCACAACAACAACAACAACAACAACAACAACAACAACAACAACAACAACAACAACAACCACAACAACGACAACAACAACGACAACAACAACGACGACGACGACGACGAAGACGACGACGACGACGACGACCACAACAACAACAACAACAACAACAACAACAACAACAACAACAACAACAACAAGAACAACAACAACAACAACAACAACAACAA
>DF239976.1:199619-236636 GCA_000507305.1 Breviolum minutum Mf 1.05b.01
ACGACGACGACGAACAACAACAACAACAACAACAACAACAACAACAACAACAACAACAACAACAACAACAACAACAACAACAACAACAACAACAACAACCGCAACAACAACAACAACAACAACAACAACAACAACAACAACAACAACTCACTTGTCTCAGTTGGATCAAAGTTGAAATTTGGGTTGAAAATGGGGCGTAGATGATGTCCAGCAACTGATGCGTTATCCTGGAGGAAGCCGCTGGGTTGACCCACGGCAAGATGATTGCACTTCGTTTCTTTGATTTAGAAAAGGCCTACCCCAAAGTCTACCGCCCAGATTTATGGCGTTTGCTGCCCGCGGAAAATCTCTGAAGTTACAAGCACTGCGCAACTACACGTCTAGTGCCGTTCGTGGTGAAGGTAGTCTGCCATTCCAGAACGAGGTTTGCGAGAGGGATGTCCAAGCAGCCCCGTTCTGTTTAACTTTTGCCGTTCGGGTCCGGGCAAGGTGAAGTTTTCAGGGCGAGAATCAGGGCAGGGAGTTAGTGGCGGTGGCGATCAAGGAGGTTTATGGGGCTGGGCTGGCCGCTTCCCCAGCAAGGGAGGTGGAGGCCCTTACCTTCAACCACACCCCTTGATCATCAAATTGATCGGCGCGTTCCGGGATGAGAGCACATTGAACTCCACAGCCTTGGAACACAAAGAGGTAGAGATTGGGGAGCAGCCGGGCCGCGCCAACAAGCGTGCGTTAAAAGAAACAAACACATATGAAGAGATGGAGCGGATGCAGTTTCGGCCGCCTGAGTCGGCCAGGTCCTCGAAGAATGAGGAGAAAAATTGTTTGTTTCTGACAGATGGCAGTAAACTTAGTAAACATGTCTTCAAGTATATGTCATGCCTTCATTACTGTAGAAAAAGTTTTCATGAGCGAACGCCTTCCCTGCTTTGGACCTTGTCTTCATCTTCTGACCCAGCGCTTGCAGATCCACTTTGCCCTGCATACCATTTTCACACGAACCTGGCCGGAGTACTTAGAATACAAGGGATACAGTTTTTATTTTAGTTCGGTAGGAAAGGCCAAAATTATCATTATTTGGTTGGATATGTGTTTTGAAGAAAAACGGCGCCCCATGTATCTAGCTGGACATGAGGGGCTTCAAACCGCCCCTTCCCATAAGACAATTAGTTCCTAGAGAATGCGAAATATGGCCATAAAGGCACTGGAAATGAAAGAGTGCTCCCCAGTTTCTTGCAAAGTCTGACGGTTCCTGCCCCGACGCTTGTGAGAAGATTTCTTGTTTTCCGACAGTGTCGGGGATCGCATGTCGAGACTGGAGGGGCTAGGTAAGCCGGAGATATACATAGTGGGACATGCCACCACAGGCCAAAAAAGTAACCAAAACAAATGGGCATAATGTCCTTTAGGGGCTCTTACAAAGGCAACCCAAACAATTGGAAAAACTGAACCCTTTTTAGTTTTTTGTTTTTTTGTTTCTTGAATTTTTGTTTTTTTGTTTTAAATTTATGTGTGTTTTTTTCGTATTTTTTGTACGTTTGATGGATGGGCTAGCTGTGGGCAGCATTGCCTGGCAAGAGCTATGCAATAAATGGGTTTGATGGATGCCAGAAAGCGCACCAAAAAAAAAAATGTTCATTGAATGTTTCAGGGTTTGTGGGAAACTTTGAAACTGAATATTCAATCGCCCCCAAAATGAGAATCTTGATTGGGGTGGGAACAACCTTCAGGTGCAGATTTCTTTCTAGCGTTGGAGTGGATTCCGGGGAATTTCCACAAATCCTCTCAAATTTCCAACTGTTCCTTGAAAATTCCATAGCTCCAACAACATCGTATCACAACTTAAGAAGGCTGGTATTGAAGCAGTTGGGGATATGTATGTTTAATTTTTCGTTGTTTCCCACTTTACAGGGAACTAGGCAAGAGAACCTTCTGAATTTCAGCGTTGAAGTAACCTTTAGGTTTCTGTCAGTAATGGCGAAGGAACATACGTGACGAGGCGCTTAATTTCAGGAGCAGGTTTAGCCGAGGAGGGGGAAAAAATAAAACAAATTGCTCAGATCTTTCGGGCATCCCTCAACACCAGTTTGAACACCTCCTACGCTTGTTACGCTATGTCAAACTGAACACCGGGGTCTTCCGCTGCCTTCTTGCACCCAGATGAGCATGGAGAAGGCTCGCCAACGGCGATTCTCGCAGGCATTGGCATGGGGGAAGGATCGACTTGGAGCTAGGGAACGTGGGTCGCTTCAATGAATCCATCCACAAATCGCTGGTTCAGTTTTATATAGTTTTATTCAATCCATTCGTTGCATGGTGATTTGTGAGAACGAATGGAAAATCCTCATTTCTATAATCTGTATAAAAATTGCGGATGGTTTGCCATGGAAACCTAACTTTCACAGAAGGCCCCGGAACTAGTGGTCAAGGAATTCACAACATTTGCCGCATTGGGATGTTTTAACCAACTGACAAATTGTCTTTATATCAAATAGTAACAGTATACTTATAGCTTGAGATGGACTTTCCACTCAATAAAGATACAGTATCTAAATGTATCTAACATAGCTGGCTGGAAAGTTTTTTTTTTCAGAAGAAAACATACATTTGCAATCAAGGTGAATTTTCCATGATTTTCCCAGCTACCTTGTTATGTTCAATGTGTGTGTTTTGTTTTTTTTTAAAGGGATATTCGCAGCGTGTTCCCTTCCACTCGGCGGGCGGGTATACGAACGCAGTGGCTTTTACCCTACCGTTTAATTTGCGGACATGGTTTTTCATTTGTGCATTTTCTATTGCAATGACTCTTGTTACTTGTTATGTGTCGTTTTCCATCATTGGTTCAGCGCAACATTTTGCAACCATTGTTTTGGTACACCAGCAGGCTGGCCTAATGAAGCGTGGTAAGGTGCCATTGGGTGAGGTGTTAGGTACTGGGATTAACTATTCATACTGCATAGGATCCATGGGATTGGTATATTTACCTACATTTACCATAAAAATAAACCAAATGTAGGTAGATAAATATAGGTAAGAGACCCCTCTGGTACGTACCCCTTTTTGGTCAAGTATAGGTGCTACATAACCACAAATTCCATGGTGTTTTCTGCAGGAAAAGAGGGCTGGCAAAAGGTGAGTTGACATGACAGTGTAATGAATTTTAGACAAAGTCCATGAATAGAGATAACATGTATAGATATTTGGTGGATCATGGTAGTTGGCAACTAGTAAGTAAGTATAATGAGGTTAGTTTTGGTTATAACCAAGCTTTGGTTACTAACTACCATGAGCCACCAAGTATAAATAGGCCAAGCCACCAAGTATAATTAGTATATATAATTAAGTATATTTAGTTCTATTTAATTTTGAAGCTTGTCCTCGTGAGAACATTCCTCTACAAGAAGGTACGCGGGATTGGGGTCTCTTAGCTAGTTTTACCATGCCTCTCTAAGTGTTTTCCAACAATAACTTTGATTTACAGTAGTATCTTAGCTTCTGTATCAGTGTCTCCAAAAGCTAGGATTAAATTCCTGAACTTAGGCAAACTTTCGCAACTCCTACAGCCCTATGCCGCCTATGCCCTTAATTTCACGCATTTCACCGCAACGTTCAGCGTCTATGGCCCCGACACAACTCCAGCAGCTTCTCTCGGACATATGGTGCCCTCACCTAGGGCGACTCGGATGCAGTTAAATTTGTGCTAACAGGCGAGAGGAAGGAGAGGAAGGAGAGGAAGGAAAGCATGGAAAGCATGGAAAGAAAAGAAAGGAACAGTAAGGAAGAAAGGAACAGTAAGGAACGCTTCACGTGAAGAAAATTCAGATGCGCAAGTTATCCATTCTCAGGCATGTCAAAGAACCTTTCAGCACCTTTCTGAGTCTCCGTGCGTAATCCCAATGGAAAACACAGGGAACTCCGGGATGTGTCAAGATCAAGGCATAGCCACGTAGTGCCTGAACAGCTCCAAAATCCCACAAAATTTGTGCTGTAACACGGGTATCAGATTTGCATATCGGAATATCGTGCATGTGTTCTACTATCCTGGAACTGCGCATCTGCGTATCAATTGTTTGCACAATGAGATCCTACAAGCAATTTTGTGCATTGCCACCCAATACTGTGAGAAAGCGAAGCAAAGAGTAAAAAGTTGAGAAAAAGGAGAATAGGCAGAATTGGTCCGTACGAGGGATAGCTGGGCGAGACAAACATTTCAAAGTATCAAAAAGAATCACACAAGCGCTTCTAAAAGAAAAGGCCATGAAAACCGGCACTGGTCATGAAGTTGGTACAAGTGACCTGTACGCCACTGTACGCATGGTTGGTAATTGTAATTTCAATTATCAAGGAGAATGACTAGCGGTGCCCTGTCGACAAAAATCTCGATGCAATTTTCAGGAAACGGGTTGCCTGATCATTGTTTCCGAAGCAACCACCCACCTCGGATGCGGAATGATCAGGCGACCATGACATGCTGCTGAGATCTAAACTCAAGGAATTTCACGCAATGAACATATATGCTTATCTATTGGCAACTATGCTGCAACTTGGCACATGAATGACAAGCCATCATCACAAGTAAGTTTTCATAGGTGCGTATACTCCAAATCATCATACAGTATAATAGTATATGCAAAAACCATAGTATCTCATAATATTTTTTCAAATTATCGAACTGTAGGCCAAGTGAAATCACCTGATCACTCAAGTTGTCTTCGAAACAGTGGCAGATTTTCGTATTCAAAAATGGCTCTGGGCATTTATCGGAGATTGTGAAGGCTTGTACATGTTCACTCACCGCAGAAATACGCATCATTCCTAGAACATGTCATGGAACAATTTCACAAATTGCCAACTTACAGTGAATAATTTACAGTCTGCAGCATTCATATATCATATATATATATATTTTGATATTGATATTTTTTCTGGGGGGGGGTAATGCTTTCAAATGTAAACATCTTCTAAAACATGTGCGTCTAGGTTTTGCACTGCTCAGTTCTCATCAAGTGCAACATGTAAATCATGCAGCATTTGAAGATAGTTTAAGAAGCAACCAGCAGGTCGCCCTGCTTCACAATGCTTAATCTGTGCCAAACAAGAACATGAGTCCACGATGAGTCATATGCCATGCCATGATATGCGGATATGCCCCTGAGTTTTCAACAATGGCAAGTTGGTAAGTGTCGTGATTGTCGATGAACGTACCTGTCGAGAACAAGCTCTGCGCTTCAGTTCTGTCTCAAGACATTCCCAACAACTTCACACCGGATGAGGCCGTCACATATGTCGCTTTCAGATGCTTTCAGGACGTTTGGGGGTTTGCAAATACTGACACAGGCAAAGGTCTGAAAGGTCTGAAATGTCTGAAAGGTCTGATATTAGGCCATGAAGTCCGATTGAGGCGTTGCCCGCCGCGAGATTGAGCATCAAAGGGAAGATTGAACCTTGAAGCCTTAACCGCCTTAACCTAGGAGTCATGCTATGCATGTACAAAGAATGATGTGTCAACACGTACCAGTCTAAGTATTGAAATCATTCACTGAAGACGTTTTATCTTGTTTTACCTTGTATGCAAGAGTGAGAAAATACATGAAAATACATCCACACTTTGGATGTCTTCTGCAATCCGTTGGGAGAACTGTGTGCTCTTCGATGCTCTTTGAAATCGGGTTTTCGTGTCTAAACAAGACATATTCTTGGCATGGCGTAATTGGGGAACTCAGAAAGGCGTAGGGGGTCGTTGCGCAATCCTGGACTAAGTACACCGTTGAGAAGGAAAGGGCTGGACCACTTACCATCAAAACAGGGAAGGCATCTGTCGGTGCTCATGACCATAAATCGCCATAAATCATCTTGCAAATTCTGAACTTTCAAACTTTTTGTTCTGCCCATGGAAATTTGATTTCAACTTCTCCGACTTTTCCATCTTTTCAACGCTTCAGACTGTCACTGTCAACTTGGCACAAGATCGGGCAGGATCTCGTCCAGCTATACCAGCCAGGCGACCACCACAATTTAGATCCTGCGCAGAAGTTTTGTTTTACAACACCAACATGATGCAACATGTAATTTTTTTTGCATACTGCACTACAAAAGCTAAAACCATGCAAATTGTGAAAACCTCCAAGTGACTCAGCACTTCACAACTGCATAAACGGAAAGGTTTCCCAATTTCCCAGACTCAGAACCTACACGTGACTCAGAACATATGGTTTCCCAGCACTGCAATAGAACGAAAGGTTTGGAAAGTCTAACGCGTCCGGTCCAAGTCCAAATCAATTCAGACACTAATTCGTAGGCATTAGCTAGACCGCTGGACAGCACCGTCTTTGCAAATTTGCTGCGCTAAACAGTTTGCGTCTCCTCGAAATTGTTGCTGTGGACACACCGTTTCAGCACATAGTACAGCCTGAGCAAACAAATCTGGAGCACAACAAAACACAGGATGAAATCAAAGAACCCTACAAAGACTGAAATCGTTTTTGCAGATCTAGAACGGCTTTTTAAAAGTATATACAATCAAGATAATCAAGGACCAATCAAACAAAGAATGATTCGCAGTAAACACACTGGAAGGAGGGAAGGAGAGCCAGCTGTGCGAAAGCATGTTCAGCTGTTCGGCGTCTAGAAGAGCGTCCAAAATTAAGAAAATATTGAGATAACTCCATCAGCGTCACATCAGCACTGCAACGACACATCATTCCACGAGAAACGGAAAGTCATAGACGGCCATGACGCCCTGACATTCACGAACATAGTCGTGAAGCCTGGATTCGCACGATTCACAGCTGTGTGCCCATTCGAGCCAAGTTGAAGACATTGTGACATTCTGGTTGACACATGACTCGTATGACTCGTATGACTCGTTATAGAAAAGTATGGAATCGGTGTGAACTGACTAGGTCACCTAGGTCATTTGGCAGCTCCATATTTCCACCCAGCAATGATCTTGGGAATGGGTTTTCTGGGTTTCCTGGGTTTCCAGTTTCAATATGTTTCAATTATACTTTCCCTTATTCCACATGTCTCAACCAACAAACCTTTGCTGCCCAAGTTGCCCATTAGGATCTCCATTCCAGTTCTCCGCAACTGCATAAGGAGAACCAGCAGCTCGAACATATTCCTCATTGCAGTTGCGCCCACGGAGACAACATCTTGAAAAAACGCATCTTGAGTCTCGCTTGAGAAAGGTCCATGTCAAGTGGGGCAAATTGTTTTTCTAAATCTTAAACGCGCTGCCAACATTCATGATACTAAGTTACTTATAAATATCATATGTCGACGTGCGAGGCATGTTTGCAAGACATAGGGACATGGCTGACATGGCAGCTCTGTCTCAGTTGAGCACCGCTTGAAAGCGTGGTGAATAGCCCTTGACGAAGTCGAAGCGCAAAGCGCGAAAACCAATCTGCGCACAGAAATACAGGAAAGAAGGGGAAACGACTTTCCAGGTCTTTGAAGCCAATTTTCCCATTGTTTTTGTACAGGTTTGGTTCACAGCAATGGACTGTAAATGACTGGAAAGAGCTCAGTGTCACGTGCATCGACGACATCAATAAAATCGTTTCATATCTCTGTCAAAGAATTGAAAGTTGAAACACTGTACAGTCGAATTGATGTTGAATTCTTCACCTGATCACTGATAACGCGCAAACAATGTTAGCAATCACGTACTAAAGGCGGTGCGCCGCCTCATCCATCAAATACTTGATGTACTCTTTGACATCAGCTTGGATTCTTGGATTTGAATGATCAACAGAGGGCGCATACCTGGCAAGTTTTGCAGGCGATGCTGAACTCGCCATCCAGCAATGGATGTGTATCAGGTGCATGAAGACAAACAGAAAAATATGCAAAAATCAAGAATGGAAAGCAAACAGTAAAAATCAAGAATGGAAAACAACCAGCAAATTCTGGGCAAAATGGAAAACATAGTTTGAAAACAATTCCACTCGATGTCTTCCTGTAGGTGCTTACCCTTGAAGGCCACAATGTAAAAAAGTAGCACTTCGCAGTTTACATTATGCCAAATCACAGGGCCGATGCAGCCTGTTGCTTGTAAAATGGGCCGTGTTCAAAATTTTGCGACCTGCGAATCCTATCCCAAATATTTATTTATGGGAATTTTTATGGTTTGGATCGCTCTACTAAAATGAGAGTTTATAACATCTAGACTGATCAGGGGTTTGGCGCATTTTGAGAACACTTTATCTTCGGATCCAACACATACAGTACCAAGTACCATACAGTACCTTGTCTTACCATTTCTGTCCTCTAGAAATAGCACAGAAATAACGGGAAGTGATGATGATCTTTAAGTTGCGCAGCTCCCAAATAACTGGAAGTGGTAGCATCAAACATGAGTCTGGTTCTACGTGATCATCCGGTGCAAATCTCCCTGGGAAGTGCGAAAAGCGTCCAATGAACCCATATGAATGGCTTTGCCAGGATTGGAGGGGTTTAAAAGAGATTCTGCTGGAAGGCTGCGTTGTATGTACGTAAATACAAATATGTATATATATATATATCATATTGTAAAATATAAATATAAATATACGTATATTATATGTATAAATATTATATATATAGCAAGTCTTTCACAAAAAACACAAAATATTATATCAACATAAAATATGAGACATGAAAACAATAAAACACATCTTTTCTCTAATTTTTGGAAATGATTCCAAATCATCGCAATGATCCGGCGTTTGGACTCGTTCGTTCTGCACAGTGGCGCACGCTGCCGGTTCTCCAGTGGTATGTGCCCCACTGCCACCTGGAACAGCTGGACCTGGGAAGTTGAGCCAAAAAATTTCCAATTTTGCTGCCAATTTTGGCGTTTGCCGTCGCTTCTGTCGCTTCCGTGCACCGCACTGTCGTGACAAACTGCCCAACCTTCCCAATCAGGCTCCTGCAGTGTACTCAGATGTGACATGCTTGGATTTTGAAGTGGAATGAAAATCATGAAACTTCTGTAGATGAGAAACGTTGAATATGTTTTGATATGTTTTGACTGTTTTTAGAGCAAGTTTTAAATGTAGTTGCATTGCCAGTCCACTTGTCTGTCCTCAAACTTCAGCCATCTGCCAGCTGAGTCCTGACATCTGCATCTTTGAAACAAAACAGATCGAACTTCGCCAGGTGCGTTCTGCAATATTTGTAGAATTTGTACACTGTATTGAATGTATGTGTGGATGTGTGATCGGTTCAGAAAAGATGTTGATACGATGGATAACACATTAATGACATCATACCACCTTAGTTTCATCGTGCCAAGTTCTTTGAACAAATGCGATCTATCTTCAAACAACTATCACTGTTTGCACCACACATGGGATATCTGCAATTCACTAAAATGAATATCATATATATATATATATATTCATATGATGTATCATATATTCATATAAATAAAATTATTCATTTGTTCTTCATGTTCGTTGGAAGAGGCCAAGAGTTGTCAAGTCCTGCAGAGATGCACAGCGATGGTTCACGACCACATCCAACATTGGGACAATTTCCTGCGCACGAAAGGGGAGGAAATAATCGTCTTCGAAGTCTTCGAACTTTGGGAAAGTTTCCTGTTTTTCTGCGTTTGCCAAAAAAATCAAACTTTGAAACTTTGCCAATCTCACCGTGCAATCCTGTGCCATCCGCTTTAGATTTGCATTGCAAATCCTTGACATCAACCCTCTCACACCCGCCTGCTCGTGCATACTTTGAATCAAGTGCTGAAGATCCTGACCAAGGTGGCTCGACACAGTGATTCACTGTGTCAACATTGTTTACCAAGAATCCTAAAAAGGATTCTGTTTTTTTCCTTTTTGTGCGGGCGTTGCTCTTTATGTATCTTGATTTATTTTAGTTGGCTCAAGCCAAGTCCTTATTTGTAGCTTCTCATTTCCAAGCACTTGGAGCACAAAAGCATGTCTCCCTGTCTTTGCTGGAAAAACATTGGAAGTTTTGTTTCGGTCCTCGGCACTGCCGTAATTGTTATCCAGCACCTACAGCTTCCAAGCTCTGAATTTCCAGCACGGCGTTTCAAACGCTTTCAAAAACTCGAGAAAATGTGACAAACTTCCTGTGAATTTCCTATGAAACCCTATGAAATTCGGATGAAATCGTGTCTTTCAGCCATGGAAAGTCCACGACACGAAATCATACTTTTCGCTTTCTCAAAAGGTGAAATCGAGAAGGAAAACTTTCTCCCGATCTGAGACCCTTGCATACCATTTCCTGACCAAGAGGAGTCGAAGCAACATGTGTGACTCACAGATTCTCTTGGCGCTAAGTTGCGAGACGCTGCAAACGCGAGCCCAAAAAAGGAAGTTACCAGAATAGCTCTCTTTATAGCTCTTTCTACAGCTCTTTTTGGGACTCTATAGGGCACAGAGCTATAGCACTATAGTAGCACCATATAGCACCTCTGTGCTCCTGTAAGCGAATTAGAGCCGGTCTTGCATAGAGCCTTGATGGAACCTGGAACATCCTGAAACCGTTTTTTGTTCTACAAACAAAGAACAGAGGTTCCTCAAAAAAGCCGAAAAAAGAGGTTACTCTGCAACTGTGGTGACCTCATAGCTGTTGTAACTCTCTTGTGTCGTGGTAACCCCCCTAGCCAAGTTGCTTCACATGTTTTGCAGGTTCTTTGCACTTCTGTCAAGACCAAAACGTATCTCGACTCAGTTCATTTTGGCAGCTGTAAACAAAGAATCTCTCGCCGAATCTAGTTTTTCTAGCCTTGGCAAATACCCATGGTCGTCCACAGAGTCCGAAGGCGGCGGCAACCTGGAGATAGAAAAGACAAGTACACACAGAACAACAGAGAAATACAAAGACAAACATACACGAAACTCACGAAAGATGGAAATGCACAAACATCTTAGCAGCAGTGCTGGTGGGAACAAACAAACGCTGAGCATCCGCGCCAAACCATGTTGATGCCTTCAGGAGGCTATCAGTTTTCAGCAGGTTTTGGCCACACGAACAAGTCAGCATTTCATGGGGACGTCATCATGACTTGTGCAAATTTGAATCGCAGGACAGCATGATACGAACTCCTTCGTATGTTTTCAACCTTGCCGCAGGGAACATTCTACGCGAACGCATTTAATTTAGGCATGAATTGAACACAGGAAACGGATGAAGCTTGAGGAAAATCAACCGGATCAAACACAAACGGAAACAAACTTACCAACTTCCCAACTAATTTGGAGGATGATGTGAAAACTATATATCTTTCCCGACTCCCACGAATTCTTTTAGGGTCTAATTGCTCGAGCACTTGTCTGCTGCACCGACATCATTCTATAATTTACTATGTTTAATATGGTTTTTGGTTTTGGATGCTTTTTTTCCTCGTCACCGGTCTGCCGCATCATCTGGCTATACGGCTATACCAAATCTCTGCGTTCGTCATCTTCGTACTTGATCTTTCTCCATCTTTAGGATGCCTTTACAAACATCACAAACATGAAACTATATCAGACCTATATCAGACCTATAAGCTTTACATTTCACATATTTTCACATATCAAAAATGATCAAATTACATCAACTTGCCATCTCTCCGACGCTTGGGTCGGGACCTGCACTTCGAAGCTCTGGAAGTAAACCAAGCAACACATTGTACCAACTCTCTGCCTCACAGATTTCAAGGACGGCAAAAAAGTAAAACCTAAAACGCTGCTCAAATGTGCAAAATGCTTAAACACATACAGAACTACAAAAATACAAACTTATCTTATCTTATTTAAACAAACAATAACATCAAACATCAAAACATCAAATCTGAGGAATCCTGCCTTGTGACTTCCCCAGTCGAAGGATTGGAACAGGATAATTGTCCTGAGCAACTTATGCCACTCAGATTAGAGGCAAAGAAAAAAAACACGGCATATTCTTGTGCTGCATCGTGTTGCCACGAGTGAACAGTGGGTCTTGTGGGTCTTGTGGGTCGTGTGGGTCTTGTGGGTCTTGGGTTGAGCAAAGCTACCGCCGATCCCCCATCTTGGGAGCATCCAGAAATGCAACAGCTCGAACCTGAAACCGCTGAAACCATTTTGATAAACATGCAATGTCGAACGGCAACCACGAAAGGTCCTGATTTCTGATGAAATGACTTGAGAAACCCATGAAAAAGGTCAAACCATCCTGAAACAGCCGTGATTTCTATTGATATCATTGATTTCCAGGTCATTTCTTGGCAAGTTCGCGTCTGCGTCGCCTGTGCTGGTTCGCTTGCAGGTCCCACGACGTCGGCCAAGACATTGTCCAGGAATTGGCTACCGCAACGCCTCAGAATTGACAAAATTGACAAACAGTGCGGAAAAATGGTTCAAAAAATACACAAAACATGCACAGAAAATATGCAAAACATGCACAAAATAAAGAAGCAGCAAATTGTCAAACCAATCCGATGACAACAAAAACTATTCACAAACAGCTTTGAAAGAAATCGAAGAAATGCTCTTCACAACATTTAATCATTTACATGCTCCATCGGGCATATTCTGGGAGAACCCCGCTGAACAACACCACCTTTCTTCAACTGCGATGCTCGTTCTGGACCTCAACTAGTGGCAGTGCTCAAGCCGGGTGGAAAAAACGGCGAGAAAAGGCTGCAAGATCATGAGTGTCAGAGTGATCATTCAACATCGTCCCTTCTACCGAACCTCAAAAACTTGTGGCCGCCGCATATACGCCGCATAGGTGAAAGCTTCATTAACTTAGCTGCTTAGCTTGATAAAGAAATTTCTCACGCTGAGGCGTTTGCCCAGCTGCACGGCTCGGACCTGTAACAAGGTACGCAGCTCACAGAATAACTTCGTGGTCCACTTGACGACGTGGCATTCTTTCGATGAAAAAGTGGACCCACTTCTCATCACTTCTCAACTTTGCCAACTCGACATCATTCACGAGCTGGAGAAAGTCTCACCTGGTAGGAGTAGCATTCTCCCAGCTCAATACTGGAGTCGATCCAACTCATGCCATCCTGTGACGAACTAAACAGAATGCAGTCACAGCAGACTAAAGTATCTAAAAGATATCTAAAAATCTAAAGTAAAGCATTTCCATTTTGTCCAAATCTCACATTTCTAGAGACACATTCCTCTCCTTGAACCAGCTCAAACTTGAGTAGGAACAAGTTGAACCTCACGTTTCAGTGCCATTCTGCGTACGCTGCTTGAAGGCACAGAGCGTTGACTCTGAGGTCAAAACGGATCCAACGTCGTGCGGCAGCAGCCTGAATGATGCAAAAATGCGAACATCTTTGCATTAAAAAAAAAACATCAAAGAAAGAACGAATGAAATGAATTTATGAACAAAAAGAAACGCACACAGAAAACAAACAATCCAAGAATCCAAGCTACAACACTCAACATTGAAGGCAACCAAAAATACCGGCACAGTGGATTGAGACAAATTTGACTGAATGCGACATTCAAGTAATTAACAGTAATCAGCAATCAAATTTTCAAATTCATTCACGATTCACGTTGCATTATTTAATTTGGGTTTATCTGCGTATGCATGAAACCAGCGCATCCGGCTCCTCGGGATCCATTGGTTTGGCAGCCTGGCGGAATTGCAAAAACCGGGCAAGTGTTAGGCGTAAGCACAACGATGATATTCAAGTTGTTTCCATCAACTTGGATATATTAATGGTATATACATATATATATATATATTATAAATATATGTGTATATAATACGTATTATATACATAGGTGAACTCGAGGATATAATTCAGTGTTTCGCAGTGTGGAGATCTGTGTAGTCCTTCTGTCAAACTTGATGCGGATCAAGAAAGAACACAACATCCTAGAAACGATGTTTTTCGGTTAAGTAATTGAAACCCCATCCGCCAAAAGAAATGGGACTGTTTGAAGTTATAAAATCCAGCCTTCAAAAAGCTGGGTGGCCACCTTTATGACTTATGTGAGTTATGAAGACTTATGACATTTTCAGAGTTGAAATTGCTAAAACTGTTGGCTTAGAAGCGAAAAGACTGACATTTGCAACAATGAAATTGCTAGAGCTGTGGCTCTTCGAAACAAAACAAGTGCTTTTGTTTGGTGAAAAAACCAACATAGACAAAAGAAAAACCAACAAACCCAGCCCCCTTGGAACAAACAGCCCCAGGCAATCTCGTGCGTTGACGGTGCTTTTTGGTCTAGAGCTTCTGGTTTTTTGAACGCATGTTTTCCATTACCCACTGAAAACATTGCCAACGGTTTCCGAGCGCATCTGCTTCTATTTTTTGTTGCATCGTCAACAAAACCAACAAACCAAGTTGTTCAAAGTTAATCTCTGATTTTGAAGACAAACCGTTGTGAGGTGCAAAGCAGGGACTGCAAGCCATCACAAAAATTATGCACGAATGGCGCTGTAGAAAACGTTTCCAAAGCAATTTTCGATCTTGTCTCTGCCCTACCGAAGCCACCAGGTTCCAGCGTCCTTGAGCGTCCTTGGAACGCGTTGTCAAGCGACGCTTTTTCGATGCGGCAACTTGGCCTTGTCTTTGTCAACTGCTACAGCCATGGCATCCATTTGCAAGCCCCTATCCGACCTATCCCCTTGATTGAAGGGGGCAAAGTGGGGCTGAGGGGGACAGGTTTGCTTTGATCAAAAATCAGGTTCCGATGGGTTTGTTTCCGGGAGCTGCAAAGAAGGGGGGAAAGCGGAAGGATCGAGCGCCCAAGAGCCTGCTGTGGCCCCCAAATGCTGGGCTGTCTTCTGCCAAGGGTTGGCGGACCAACAAGATGGGCTCATGCGCCACTATGCAGTTTGTGTGACAATACTCACAATACTCACATTGAAGGTCAAAAAAGAGAGGCCAGAGGCGGGGAGACCTTGCCACACCTAACCCGAACTGCATCAAATTGTTCATGCGTCGAACCAAAAAACAGCGTAAAAAACGCGCTGGTTTTCAACATGTTTGGCAGCTTTTGCCTTTAAATCCAACATGGACATGACTCAAAAAGTCTACCTTCAAACGATCCCTTTTTGATACAGACTCTTTCTCAAACTAAAAATTGCGCAGCGAAAGTTATCTTTTCCCATGTGACATGCTGATCAGGAGACCCTCAGCACCAACCCCTAGGCGGATTTCAAGGATTTCAAGACAATTTATGTTTCTTTCATACATGTAATTGCTTTTTACGAATGGAAGATATGGAAGTTTAAAAATGAAGAAATGATAAGAAATGAATTTGAAATGGTTTTAACATGTTTTTACTGCTTTCAGATTCAATTCATTTTACCATTTCTTCATGTAAAAACCATTAGTTGTCCTTCAGATTCAAATGTAATTTCAATTCATGTAAAATTGTCCGCAGTTGTTGCGCCTCTGCCTCTGAGCGGATTCGGGCATTGGGGACCTCGAAGCAACTTTGAACAGACGTTGAAACGCTTGGGGGATTTTTCCAGTTTGAATTTACGAATTTAAGAATTTTAGGAATTTAGGAATTTACGTGTTTTTCTATATAATTCTATATATTTTGATGATTGTAAAATGTAAATCAATGCAATTCATGCCAGTTCACCTGCAAGTTCTGAAATCTCAAATTGAACTTTGCCAAAGCACTTCGCACCCCAAAGCCCCTGCTATCGATGGCTTGAAAGGACTGCATGACTATCGCAGTCTCTTGCTGCAATAAGAATTAAATCATTCGTATATCATGTATATATAATATAATATATATATGTAATATATATATATACAGTATTATACAGTTGACAATTATCAAGCGCGCTTTTCATGCTTTCAAGCAGTCCCAAAATGAGATGTTTCAAGGCAAAGCTGATTGTGCCAGTTTTCCAGGGCCCTTGCATCGAAGATGTCGATGACAGTGCCATCGCGGATAATCTGTCGGAAAACAAGTTTGGATCAATCTAGCAAGTGCAAGAAGTGCAAGTGGTCAGTGGCATCAAATGTTCAAATGCATCAAACATCATCAAAGCAAGAAACGTGTGAATTCTGTGTTTCAACGTGTGAATTCTGAATTTCTTAAGGCTTTTTCTGTCTGCCGGTCGAAAGGCCAGGCTCAGTACGCCTCGTAGGATGCCACCGGCGCTCCGCCACAATCTGCTGGTGGCTCCCACTCCAGCTGAACAACCAATTTTCCCTCCTGAATTTTCTCAACCCAATTTTCTCAAAAAAAAACAATCTTCAGCAAAGCAGAATTCAGAAGCCTTGCGCAAATAACATGTGTTGAAACAAACATTCACATCATTCACTTCACGGAAACATGTCTCTGCAATGCTAGCACTGTCCTGTTTGCGAGTGTTGGCACGCAGATTCCTGGAACCAAGCAAGCTCAAAGGCTCAAAGGATCTATGATTTAAAACCTGATGAGAAAAAAGATCAATAGTTTTGTACATTTCCATCTTTTCCCCTGTTTTAAGGTTATTTAAGAAGTTTAAGATTCTAGCTTCCAATAGCTTCTAATGCTTCTTTTCCTCCGTTTTCTTCGTACCTGCCTTGGTGCTGAAGGCAAACCCGGCAGCTTTGTCTTCACGTTCACCGCTTCACTCAGCGGTCCAGCCACATCTTGCCGATTCAGCGCCTAGAAAGTCACGGATCGATCCGGTAACGCATGAAAAAACATCATTTGGTTCATCCCCAGCCCGTGAACCATGGGATCCATATGGATCCATGGGTTTTGGGCAGTTGCAGGTCCTTGAGCAGATTTGAAAACAAAGCTGAATATTCAAGTAAGTGATATCCAGTCGTCTAGTCTGGAGACAATCTTCGAAAGAAACTAGGCTGAAATTAGGTCGAAAAAACAAAAGATCAGCTTCATTTAACATTTGAGACTATGAAAATCAAGAATGGCCAAATGAAGCGAAGTTTGAACGCACCAGTTCGCATCTTAGGGTTCTGCATCCAAATCACACCCGCATCTCACCACTCGGTGAAGCGCACCGAGACGGAGTATTCGTAGTCGGTGAAGGCAAACAAATTGATGTCTTCGTACTGACACTTCCTGAATGGTTGACAAAAAAGCATAGAATCTAAACATTACAAACTGGCGTTTAAGTACGTAGGCAAACTGTACTTCTGAGTGCATTGATATGCATTTATGTTCTCTTAAAAAGTGGAGTGATGATGTGGGAGTCTCAAGCCCAAAATCCTTTGCTACATTGCTGACATGTCGTCTCTCTGATGCCTCACTCGTCACTACAACTCTCAGACGCTGGCATCGTCTCGGTGGTACCAATAGCGCGGCCGTTCCGATAGACACGATAACTCTTCACTGGAGCTTCACCTTCTCCATGCATGGGAGGCCTTAGTCGCCAAAGGATCATTATGCCACAACTCAAAGCTCTAAAACAGGCCATGAAAAACATGCTTTTTTCGACTGACAAACGTGTTTCAGGACCACAAGACCAATGAAGGTAATGAAATGATTCCTCAAATTGTCCCGGCATAGACGTTAGATATTAGACTCTATCAAACTTGTTAGACAGTTTAGTTCACTTGCATTAAATCGCATTAAAAAGCACTCAAATCACAAAACCTTATCTGCAATTAATCACATCAGAAACTGCATTGGGTGAAGGGAGATGAAAAGAAAGGATGGAAAATGGAACCCCGAGACCCCAAGAAAAAGAAAAAGAAACAAACACAACCAAATGGCAATGAACAAAGTGCAAGAAAACCCAATTCAGTGGAAAACGATGGAAAACGCATTGAGTAGACACAAATTAGGATTGTTCCGATTGTTCGTTTTGCTCATGGTTTACATACAGAGTCATGATTGTCATGATTCATGACTTTTGAACATTGGCTATGCTCCCTGTGACACTGTGTGACACTGGGGCATGGTCGGGCATGGTGCCATCATGACTGCTATATGACTGCCATGACTGCCATGAGGCTCCAAGGCTCCAACTCCCAAATCAAACGAACTCTAGAGCCATCGAGTGCCTGTGTCAGTTTGACACATTTCCAAGTGACAAACGAAGTGACAAACTGCGCATCGACTGCCGGCAGTGAAACTGCAATTCAGCCACGGACTAAACTGACGAAACACCGTTGAACGTCATGCATCATCATGCTGGTTTGCTTGCTACTGCGGCCTCTGCTGCAAGACCAGTCGGCTCTTGCGGCGGAAGAGCTACAGGGTCAAGATGCCCATGCGTTAAGAGGAATGTCCCTGGCGTCACTGTCGCACTTCCGCATCAAAACATTTCCAAAAACATGTCCAAAACAAAACTACTCTACTCTACTACTATCCTCCCATCTTTTTTCAAGAACGTGTTCTGAAAAATTCTTTCATCACTTTCATCCTCTTCCACTCTCTTTTTACAAATCCAACTTTCGGCAAACGTCCCATGCCTGGTGTCATCACCTCACAAGGTGAAAACAAATGACTCAATGATTACTCAATGAAGAAAACTCGACGATGAAGCAAGAAATCTATGAATGACCTATGCAAAAAACAACATGGAGAGAATGAACGAGTTGACACGAGATAGGGAGAAAGGACTGTCATGCACGAGCCTTTCGCAGGAGAAAGCTTCACTGTGTACTTCTGATCAACTAGCTTGTTTCCCAATCTATTAAATCTTTTTGAATCTGTGAACCAATGTGGCTAACACCAACTAGCAGTGAAGAACCTGGTGTCAATGGTGTTGTGCTGAATCTGCTGAATCTGCTGTGCACCTTGTAGTTCTTCCCTCCAGGCGCCTATCCAGAACCAACAACTCAAAGGATAACACGGATGGAACGAAAGCATCTCAATTTCAACATGTATCGAGGTATCGAGGTTCGAAATCCTTCAACTTTCTGCATCTGATCTTCTTCCAACGTATCTACGCTATCTATTGCTTCAATCATTCAAGATATCAAGAGACAATGCAGCAATGCAACATAAAAACAAATAAAACATGAGCATGGCACGCAGTGAAAAAAAGGTCTGTGGCATGCGGTGGCCTTGTCCCAACCTCGTTCTCCATCGTTCATCACGAACTCCAAGCTTTTCGCATAGGGAAGGCAAAGCACTTGCCAGTTCTGGCAAGACGAAGTCGAATGAAGTGTGATGTGTAACGTATGTTTCAAACAAATGCTGGTACATTCGAATCTTTACAAATCATTCGATCGGACAAAAAGTCTTCCTTCATGCTTTAGTCTTCCTATGTTTTCCTAATCTAAACTTCCGAAAAAACACGGACTTCAAGAGATTTTGGTGCCTCGATGTCTGGGAAAGCATGGCCTGGAAGCTCTGGCAGTTTTTTTTTGGCTTCCATTGTTTGTACTTTCCTTTGCGTTTCCAACTCCATAGAAACATTATGAAGCTTTCGAACAAGGTGATCACAGAATAATACAAATTACTCAAAACATTTCCATGCAGGTTAAAATTGCCTGAAATTACTGCAACGCTATGTTATTGAGAAGCAATCCAAGGCAAGACACGACCATTTACAAAGATGTGAATATAACACCCTTCAACGTGCGGACTGATCATAACTTGATGATATCCTGATCTTTCACAGTTTCCAAGAGTCTGGGAATGTCTGGGATGGCTACATGGACTGGAGTCCAACTCGACGCCAGGAAGAGGCGTCCATCCCTTCTCCTGAACAAAGTGTTCGAAGTCACAGCCTAGCTTTTGAAGCGTGTCTGAGTGCACAGTGCAAAGTGCACACAAAGTGTGGCACACAAATTGAAAATGACACAAATGAAACACAAAATTAAAACAGCAAAGCACAGCATGCAATTCGAGATCTGTTGCATTCGAATCTCCTGTTGAGAGCAACAGTGTGCGTAGGTGCGACCCCATGGCGACTGATAGAAGACTGTGATTCCCTGAGCCTGGCCGAAAAGGCGATGGAAATTCCAATCTTGGGGATGCTTCGACCTATTCAAATGTCTTCAAGTCTTCCTGTCAAATGTACATATTACGTCCAATATGTGACATATCAAAGCTCTAGATTCTATACGCCCCTTTCGCCTATTTAACTTGAAAAAAGTGTCAACTGCGAAGAATTGAGAGGTGCATCATGTGCACTTATTTCCCTTCGAGGTCGATTCTGTGCAGCCCAGAAAATTCCGATCGGCGAATTTCCGTTCTTTTTCACTCTCGCGCTCTTGGAGCTTCATTTTGTTTCATCTTATAGCAAATTGGACTGTGTTGCTGCGATTTGCTGCGTTTGTTTTTAGCCCTCAACAAAATGCCCACGCTCAAAAAACTGATTCGTTTGGTGTTCCGTGTTCGCTTGCTTACCTTCGCTTGCTTTGAAGGGGCAGAAGGTCCCCACCCAGCTGCCTCTGCCAATTGTTCTCGAAGACTTTCTCTACAAGGCCCAACCTGCAGAGATGGCTAAGCCATCTGAAGCAAAAAAAAAACACATGCACAAAAAAGAGGCAAAATTGTGCAACGCAAAAAGAGGTAAAGAACATCAAAGAACAAACCTTGAGAGATGCTCAAACCGCAGAAGAAATTTGTTTTCTTCCAGTGAGTTCTGGTCACATGGCACGCTGTCTTACCATCTTACCCACGGCACAACACAACAAAAGACTGCAGCATCCCTTGCTTCATCTTGCATCTTCTGCGTGATTTTTACACAACATTGCATATATTGCATTATGATTATCATATATTTTTTTTCCTCGAATTGCTCAACATGTTGCTTGCAGAGCCTCCAATTCATCCACTGCAACCGTGTCAACAGGTCCAGCGGCTTCGCTCATGTTTAGCTCCTGAAAGGAAAGGAACACGTTCTCCATTTGTCTCCTTGTACTACCAAAACATTGAACATATGACATCACAAAAATTATCACATTTTCAAGAATTGAACGATGCACACTCACATTTCATCTGATAGCAACTATATCAGAGGTGGCATCAGGTAGTTGTTGAAGCTCAGTCAATGAAACAGCTAAAAAGGCACGGCGCAGTGAGATAACTGCACGGACACTCCGAAGCTCTTTGGTTTGTAACATGGTACAAAATGTGACATTCAAAAAACACAAAATCAACTTGCGAGTCCTGAGATTAAAATGACCGGGTTTTGATCCGGACTCTTTTTTTTGCCGCTCCTCCGGGATATTCGACAGAATGTCGCGATCCTCCTCCGGTGGTGCGGCAGCCTGGTGAGTGCGCACTTTGAACAAGTTGCCAATTGCAACGAAAATTGAACTCTGATTTAGATATGATAAAACACCCACAGGAGTAGCACGAGCAAAACGTGACAACAATTTCCGCACTGCAAGCAGAAGATCTTTGTTGGATGATGCCAAAAAAAGTGTTGGAGAAAGTGTTGTAGAGAAGTGTTCCAGAAGAGTGTTGTAGAGAGGTGTTGTAGACAAGTGTTGGCCCAGAGTTTTGTACAGGAGTGTTGCAGAAGAGTCCTAATTACGTTGAACAAAATATGCGTCCTGCATTGCTATCTGGTTCAATTTCTTTCAGAAAAAAATGGTCAGTTTTCTTCTGTAGCCTGCTGATCTCAGCAAAATACACCAACAGAAACAACGCTTTACTAAACTACTAGGAGCGGCACAAACTCAAGCTCGGTACAAGTCAGCGAAGCTAAACGCTGACTAAGACTCCAAAAAAGCGTCAAAGACTAATGGTACTATGATGGTACGATATGGTACGTATACCTGGCCGAATTCTTACAATTCTTACGTGGCCGCATCTATAAAGGAAATTTTTTGGCGGCAAGAGCAGAATTTAAAAGAGCCGCAGGCAATCAGGCAGTCCCAAAGCTCATCAGCTCATGAGCTCATCAGCAGTCTCGAGCCCCCACCCACAGACACCACGGACGGCAAACCCGGGTCCAACGGGTCCGACTGCAGGCTATAAACCGGAACCCTTCGCCGCGCCATTTTGGCATTCCCACAACAGGAGACTGTTCTGACCGACACGTTCGGTGTGGAACTGTGCTGCGCCTCTCGGTCCCTCAAGACCTTCTCTCGAAGCTCCTTTGGGATGAGACAAAGAAACATAGGCAAAACCTTGTCTTGATTCAAAAACATAGTTTTTTTTTTCATGTGCAATTTTGAGAAATGACAAGAACTCATCAGCTAGATCCAGCCTACCATTCACGATTCACTCACGATTCACTCATCACTCTCACATCTCTATATACATCTCTACGTCTCTACGCCTTGACAGCATCTAACATCATCTAACTGTCAGCTGTCCTTCTCGTCAGCAGGAGGCAAGTGGCATGCGAAGACCGAATAGCCTTAAAGAACGAAAAAAGAGCATTAGCCATTAGCATCCATTAGCATCCATTAGCATCCATTAGCATCCATTAGCCACACCACCACATTCTCAGTGGACAGCGAGTACTTATCACTGTCAGATGAGGAGTGCAATTGCAAGACTTCATAGATTTATATATACTATATACTAAGGTATATTTCTTCGTGATACCACAACTGCAACTTCAAAGGATCGTGAACCAGATCAGCTTATCACTCTTGAAGCTTGGGCATCCATGAACTTTGTCTTCAGGCCGGGCTGCTGTAAGAATCACCACGCGTCACGTTGGTATCAGTCCTTCCGGTGTTTTTTTCATGCAATACGGATCGGTGTTCTTTGAAAGCGATTGAAAACGATGTGATATGAGCGCTTCACAAACTAGCGCAAATTTAGGCCGGCAGAGAATAAAGATAATTATAGATATTAGACATGTTCGGTCTTGATTTTCCTGACCAATTATTTGTAATCAAAATCTGTAAGTTTAAGCCTTTCGGAATTGACCCAGGCGTCCTCGCAAGAAAAAGGAGAACTCCAAACAAAGAAGAAGTTTCATATCCGTTCAATTTCGCTTGACACCTTTTTTGAATTGCAGACGGTCTCAGAAACTAGACTGCAGCGGAACCCATGTTCTGTTGTGTTGTGGTGCCAATCTGCATGACAGCAAATTCTTCCGTTTTGGAATTCCAGCACCAAATTTACCTGCACAGGAACCCTGCCTGCTTGCAGCTGTCTTGTGTTGTCATGACCCTGTCATTCCTTCCCACAACTGCTGTCCAGGTCATCTTCTCTGCGTGGAGCAAAGTGGCCACCACCTATACGCGGTGCCCGCACATTTCAACATCTCAACATGCCGTGTCTCACAGACCTGCACAGTTCTATTTTGTCTCAAAAACCAGTCGCTAAGCTTACTCAAGTTCATCTTCTGCTGATTTCTAAACACGAAGTGCTTGCAAATGCCCGACCTGCCCATCCCTCTCGACCACGTAGGCAGTGACAGGCGCACCACCATGATCCTTGCAACAATCACGAAGCCAGGGGGGGCCCACAATCAGAGTCTGATACCTGCCAAAATACGAAGCCCGAATGCATCCAAGTGGCATGCAGGAACATCAGACAACATCAGACAAATCAAAGTGATTCAGATTTAATTCAACTGTAATTCAACTGATTCAACTGTTTGTTAACTCAGGGGCATGTGCTAAGGAGACCAGAGGAGACCAGTGCCCATACTGTCGCATACTGTCGACTGAAACTCAGCTGGAAGTTTTTCAGTTGCCAGGATTTGCAATGTGCATGGTTCCCATCATTCCGGCGCAGAAAAAAACGACTTCTGTATCACCTTTTTACCTTTTTACTCTGTCCTTTACTTCAACTTACTTCCCTTCTAACTTCTTCTAACTTCTGTATCCCTTGGCATAGTTGTCTGCACCGTCTTTCGATGATTCAAAGTGTGGGAAGCCTTGACAGGCTCAAGTTTCCCAGTCCTCTGGCGGAGCCCATTCCAATGTGACGCCCTTCCGGTGACCAGCTGCAAAACAACCACAAAAAACAACTTACAACCATTCAAATATATTAAAATTGTCTTTGAAAATTCATTGTAAATTTTGTAAATCGGCTTTGAAGTCTGTGAAATCTCATGGCAAATCTCCAAAATCTCCAATTTCATCCTTTCAAATTGCAGGCTAAAAATCCACCTGTTTCTTGAATGCATGTCTTGCATGTCTCTGAATAGCACCGCGGAATCACAAAAAAACAACAACAACAACTGCAAACGGTCTGTGCGATTTGTGGTGAAACCTTAGAGATCCTCTAGAAATCCTTATCAACCCTTGATTCTCCCTGATCCTCCTTGATCCTAGGATAGTATAGGATAGTATAGGATAGTCAGGGGACTGACAGGCCATGAGTGGTTCGAATCAATGGATACACTCGAGTCTTCAAGTTGATGCTCCGTTAGAAATCTTGCAAAACAAAACGCTGTTTTGTGTCTCTTAGAATTTCTCACCATCTGCTTACATCTGGACTGCGAGGCAAAGTTCCAAATCTTTGCCCACCATATCATTGCCTTGCCGCTGGAGAGGGTAACGCGCAAACTGCTGGGAATACCAGGTTTGCCTCAGCCACAGCATATCCCAGTTCTGTTCAGAAGGATTTGTGCATTATGCAAAAACTGCCAAGACCCATTGAATCCTTTATGTTCACAGCATCCCCAAGAGAGTTATCCGGGGAATCTCTGGCTTCGCTTGATCCTGGATTTTCAGGTAAAGGTTCCTGTATCATCTTGCATAAATGATAAATGCATATTTTGGACGAGAACTTGTCTGGTTTGCTCCCCTGGACTCAGGTATCACGTCTCCTGTAGCTCTGACCATTTGCTGTGTAAAACAGCAATTTCGCTCAGTTCTCTGCCAGCAGCTTCTGTTGTAGCAACAACAGCTTCACTTATCTGCCCCAGGACACCTGCAAGCAACAGTGTACAAGTACTGCAAATGCTCAGCAAACTTATCTTTCAATAATTTCAATATTTCATCTTTGGTCATGTTTCCTGGGTTGAATCGGTCCTTCCCATGCCAACGGCCAATGCGGTCTCAAGCGTCCATCTTTTGTCAAAACACATCATACGATAAAGAAGAGTGCTTCAGAACTAGAGGAATCTTGAAGAACTTTTCGTCATCTTGGTTTAAAATTTAGTTTCCTGTCCACTTTGCATCAATTTGCAATCACTGCTCTTATCCGTGTTCAATTTTTTTCTTTCCGCACCTTGAGTGCTGACGGCCGCCAAGGCAAATGAATACTGATGAGCTGCATAAAGACCTGTATCAACGTACTGTAGCACCTCAAGGCCAGCGACAAAAGCCAAACGGTTCCCATCATCGATGGATCAATAGATCACTCTGCTATGCAGGCTATGCCCGAGAATGCATGCCGGAATAGAGTCGTTTGGGGTGCCGGACGCCCCCTGCAAGCGATGCAACCTTTCACTCACTTGTTCACTGTTTTCGATAAAACAGAAAGATGATGTCATAATATGTCATATATGGCAGTTGAAAAACACCGGGAACACTGTGCACATGTTTTTCTTTCCCAATCTGCCTCGGCTTTTTTAGTAACGCTAGAACATGCAGGGCCTGCTTTCCGTTCCGGAAGACGCGATAGCCTGCAAGCAAAACCCGGCAAAGGAACAAATCCCTGAAGAAACATAGTTCCATAACGATTATTGTACTGATTATTGTATATCATTGTCTTGAACGTTCTATGATCCTTTGACATCAATTGAACACCGTGACTGCAATGTCAATGTAGAAACACAATTGAACGGTCAGCTACTGTTGATTTGAAAAACACCATCCTGGCACAATCATTCCACGTAAAATTCTGTTTGAATAGTTTCAAAAACGTATTGGCTATACCCTTAATTGCGTTGGAAAGGAAACAAATCCCTTCTGGCCAGGCAGAATACGAAGCCCGAACACTGCCAAAAATCCGAAAGTGCCATAAAGCACTTCAGTACCTCCATTTCAAAATCTCCCAAATTCATTTGGATTGGCCATTCAGTGCGTCAAGTGCGCCTTTGACGCTGCTGGAAGCCGCCCTCCACGAAAGAGACACGGAGGTCCTTGACACTGACACCTTGGGCGAATCACATACAGCTCACAAGATGTGTTTCAGATTGTCCAAATACAATGAATCCAATCATTTTAATCATTTTCCAATGTTGAACGCTACACAACTTTTCAAAACTTCAATACTTCTACAATTCATCATGATTATTCAATAGATTGGTTGGTAGTACATTATAGTACTAATATAGTACTTTTACAAAAAAACACATATTTTTCTCAAAAACTTCGAGTCCAGGCACCACATCAGGTGCTGATGCCGTGGGCGCTGCTTGAAGCCTACGAAGAAAAAAAGAAAAAACCGAGCAAACTGAAGATTATGATGAGAAAAAACGAGAGAGAAGCAGAGAAGCAGAGAAGCAAGTTTGCCACCAACGACGCCAACTTCGATGCACGCATTGCGATGGTGGCGGGGTGCGTCGTCGTTTTTTGATCTTAAAACACGGTTGAATATCTATTTGCCAGGCAATTGTGATGAAATGAAATCACGATTGAAAAAAAATAAGAGTCTTTTTTCTATCGGTATTGTCTCTCTGTTTCTTGTCTCTTGTATTAAACTATTGTAAGTTCATGTGTTTCTTGTTTTCTCATCAAGCATGAGTCAATGAGTCTCAATGAGTCTTGTCTGCTGTGCACCCCTACTTTTCAAGACGGCCACCACTCACCAGCCATACCTCGGCTTTTCTTCACGGCTTAACAGTCTTAACATTTCTTAACACATAACTTCAAGGGATCGACGCCATGGCTGGCAGCGCGGAAGTTCCCACCTCCAGATGCCTGTCGCAGGGCTTTTTTGTGAAACAAAAAAAACGGTAAACTGACATAAACATGCACTTAAACAGAAACATCATGTCTATATAAAAGAAACATATATATATATATATATATCAATATACATGTTTTTTTTCCAACATTTCATCATATTCATCTCTCGCAGTCACACACACACACACACACACACAAACACTTCACACACACACAACATCTAAAAACTCATCAAAACCATCACGGGATATCGTGGGCATGGCCGTGTCGCAAACGCCACACATTTTTCTGTGAAATTGTGAAACATCACTCCATACAGTTTTTTTTGAGCTTGTCAGCTTGTCTATACTTTTCTGTCAGCTTACTGCAACGTCAGTTGTCAAGTTGTCAGGTGCCGTCGCTTGTCAAACTTGGCATCAGTCTTTTGATGCAAGGATTGTCACAGCCTTGTCCCACCGGTAGTGAGGTCCACCGTCATTGAGCACAAATTCGCAAGCAAGAACCTCGCTGACAACACTATGCACAGTGTGTTGGCAGTATTACAGCATTGTAAAGATTGTTAGCATCCAATCACACATCCATGGAATCAATACAAAGAGTGTCACAACCTTATCATGTGCTTTCGATCAATCTTGCAAATCTCATAGTTCTTGGATTTGTCAGCCTTTGTGGAAACATCTCCTGATTCCGATTGGTTCTGTCATATTGGATTTCGATGCAGTGAGAGCCAAACGTCCGTCGCCAGCTTTGCAATGAAAAGGGCAGACGTTCCATCCAGTTCCTAAGATTTGAGAAGCAAGTGCAGCAAGGCAACACATTCAACACATTCCATCCGAAAACGTACCTGAAAGGCCCAAAGTGGACGAAGACGTTTGCAATTCTTAGACCCAAACTTTGGCAACGTCACCCGCAGGGGCGAAAGGCAAACCTCCACACAAATGAAAAACAAAGCCGGCAAACACGAGAGATGTATTCTCAAACATTTCTACACGATGAAGAATCAATACAGCATAAGACAATCAATCCATGGTTTCTCAATCTAAAAATGTATTCAAACCTGCTCTTGTTGGTCCCCGTTGCTTCTGGTGAAGTCTGGTTTTAGTTTTTACATTTTTTTCCATCCAAGATCAAACTCAACTGCCACACCTGGTGTTGCTGTCCAGGGTCCAGGGACGTCTTGGGTCAAATCTCTGCAGTGCAAGTGAGGCGAAGCCCATGCGCTGCGATAAAGTAATACCACCTCAGTCTCAAACAGGGCTGAGATCACAAAGTGAACTTAACGAATTGATAATTGCAACATTTTTGATCTTATCATTGTACTATATCATACTTATTGTATGTTTTTGGTAATTTGATGGCCAACACATCAAAATGTTCTGTAATGTACATGGATGTATGTTGCATGATGGTAAACCAGCACACATGCTACATCTACTGTTCTCCCGGCGAGCCTACGCATAACCAGACTTTGGGAGTCAATTGACGTCGTTCGACGGATCCGACGGATCTCAGAAACCAGGCATTTTTGCTTTGAAGAAGATCTGCCAACCTGTCAGACATGATGAACATGCCCAAATATAGCTCGATCGAAAACGCTCACATTGATTCTGCAAGCCCTCGAAAACAGTACATAAAACGACGTAGTAAAACCCATCTTAAACCTAAAGGCAAGCCACAGTCTTCACGGCCCAGGCTTCAACCGGCCCTTCAAACCAATGATATGAATTTGAATACTGCAAATCTTGCATACTTATTGCATCTTGCTGCATACTGCATAGATTCTGTTCGGGGTCCGACAGCATCGCACCTGAAACTCTCAATTGGCTCTGCTTGCACAACCGTCCCTGGAGCATGGGATGTCTCCATTGGGACGGATGTAACTGGCCTCAAGTCTACCATAAATTTGATGCAAAGCTACGAGATCATCCGCAACATCACAAAACACAACACTGTTGCGCTTGATCTGTTGCAACATTCTGAGTTCAGTCTAAACACTCACAGTTTCTGGACACACAACTGATACAATGTTCTTCATTTTTCTCCGATGTGGAAGACTGCCATGATTCTCCATTGGAATGGAGTTGGATTAGCGTCAGCGTTTTCATCTTAGCTTCTGGCGTGGTCACTTCTGCAGCTTGCGCAGCCTGTGGCTTTGACACAGCAATTTGAACAAACGTGGAGCGCTGTGTGCAATTTGACACGGCATGCTTTAGCGCTATCGGAAACGTCTGGTGCACATAGGGAGTCCGGCACTCACGAACACAAATTGATACATGCAAAAACCCGAGACCTGCCAAGATCTGAATGACAACAATGATGTAGAATGTATTGGTATGTAATGGTATGTATTGGCAATCGCTCAGCGAAACAAGGCAAAGAGAGCAAATGCGCTATACCAAGGCAAAGGTTTGCAAACAGGTTTCTTCCAGCGCCTCGCCAATCTTTTCAATGCGATCACCTGAGCTCCCGAATTCTGAAACCACTTTTGCACATGGATGCTTTTAAAAAGTGTCTCAGAAAAAGTGCACCTTTAACTCTTCTTTACCCCCAAAACACACCCCAAAATGTAAAGCACATCAATTTACAATAAAATCTTATATCATCTTATAGTCTTACTATATTCTTATTAGCTTTTATTGTACAATATGTCATGTACCTATATTAATGTAAAAAAAACATGTGAACCCTTGTCACAGGTTCATGAATGTCATCCTCATCCTGTTCCATGATATATCACCATGTTCCTATATTTGCTGAGTTTGTTTGATGATCCTCGGATATGAGTGGTCGTTTCTGTTACTTGCCCACGATGTTTTCTGTATTTCATGTGTTTCAGGTGGTTTTCTGCCAAATGTCTTTAGCTGTGTTGATTCTAGGCTTTCTGTCGATCGGTTTCCAGGTGTCCGTGCCACTCAGCTTCCAGGCACCAGCACCTGGCTTCAAAAAAATGACTTTTTGATATTTTTTGGCACTGGGACATATTGCGCAATGATATGGAAACAATATGGAAACGTATAAAGATATGAAAACATTAATAGAACAACGCACTGCCAAGTAATTTTGGCCAAACAGAGGCTACGCCAAGAGGTCAAAGCAAAATAGAGCCGTACACCCTCGGTTTCAGAGTGATGAGTCTCTTGGTTCTGCTTCAGATCTCCAATCGAATCAGACACTTTTTAGATCTTTTAAACAAATTTGTTGAAAACGTTTCTTGTCGTTTCCTCTCGCTTCTACCGTCAGCCCGAAGCCTCTAAGGCGCCAGTTGCCACCCGACGCCTCAGACATTTAAGACATTTCCATCTTTCCGAGCACATCAGTTATATCTACATAGACTACAAAAAGGAATATTTCGCTCAGTGTCATGAATTGCTGTGTGCGACTGGGAACCCCTTTGAGAGCTTGGGGGTTGGACTTTGATTCATCGAATTTCACGAATCAAACATTTTGAAGAGATGCAAGCTTTGAACAGTAGAATCTATCAACACATCATACATATCATACATATCATACTCATAACGTGCAACTTATCTTTGATTTTTCAAAAGTCTACAAACACCAACCAAGCATTTCTGCACGCGAACCTCGCCTTGTGCCACTGCGAACCACCATCATTTGGCACGAACTCCAAAGTCTGGAAGAGAAATTGCTTGTGCAACCATTCACAAAGCAAAAAAAAGCACAAAAAATATCAACAAGTATCAATACATATATATATATATACGATATATATATATATATACATCAATTTGTTGGTTCTGCAGATTCATCATTTGGTCACTTGTTGTATCTTTCTGTGCTTTCTCTACCTCCATCTTTTCTCTACCCGGTCATTCGATTGTGATATTGGACGCATTGAACTTCGCAGCAGTTCTTCCGCCTTCGTTGCCTTTCTTGTTCCATTTCTTTGTCGTTTTGTCGTTTATTCTTTGTTGAGGCTTTTCTGTTGTGTCCTCCAAGATGACTGTGTCATATTGAATTCTGTCACGCAAACGAAATTGATTTGGATCTCGTTCGGATCTATCGTACTTTGTTTTTTCAGTCAGGGGAGGGAAAGAATCCCGATCTGAGTAGGGAACTAAGAACCATCTTGTTTGTGCAGCAGCATTGACAGCTGTTGCAAGGCAATATTTTTCATGTGTATTAACATTGCTCATGTGTAATCTGTACTAAATGTCGTTGTAATGATATGAGCCAATTGGGATTGATTGTCCTCTCACATTGTCAAGGTCTTATAGAGGCTAGGTCCCTAGGTCATGCTATTCGATGCTATTCTAGCCCTGACGTTAGACATTGGCCACCTGCCTTCTGGCATTAAATACTTGACACCCTTGTGTCACTCATTCACCGTCAGGCACAAATCAGTAACTATAGTGACAGTGGAAAGGTTGACGTTGCGGCATGTTACAGTTTTCTACACCATGTGACCGTATTCTGCATATTCTGCTACACGTTGTGGATACGTGAAAACCGTATAAAACCGTTACCCTATGGCCATATGGTTACCATATGGTTACCGTACCGAAAACCAGGTGTTGAGATGATTTGAGATGTCTCACATGTCTCACATCCCTTCCATCGTTCCGAATCGTTCCAGGTCCTGGCTCTCCACGCGCATTGCCCACCACCCGTCGCTGCGAGGGAAGCCAGTCAAGTCGCTGGGAGCAAAGGCCTCGAAGATGTTCCAACATGTTTTACTGACACTGAATTTACTACATAACTTTAACACGTATTGTACGTATTGTACTATACTATACTATATCCTTTCATGCTACATCATACTTTACATAATCTTGTGTTTTTCTATGTTGTATCGTATCATACTTGCAGTACATTGCATGATTGTATTCATTATATTGTATCTTATAGTATGATATCTTGGGTTTACCCTAACCCCACTAACAGTGAATAAAATGGTTTGCCTTTACTTTTATCATCCCGGGGGAGCACCATGATTTTCATGATTTTTTGTGTTTTTATTTGGTGCTATTTCTGGTGCATTTTTATGTGTTCCTGCGTGCTTTTTCTGGTGCGGATTTCCCGTGTTTTTTGTCGTGCTTTTTCTGGTGTCTTTTGGTGATTTTGCTGGTGGTATTTTTTGTGCTTTTCCGGGTGCTTTTTCCACTGTATTCTGGTGCTTTTTTCCGTGCATTTTTTCGTGCTTGTCCCTTTTCTTTTCTATATATGTTTCCCCTTGGTGGTGGTCCTGTTTTTTGCCGTGCTTTTTTTGGTGGTTTTTGGGTGCTTTTTCCGTGCTTTTTCCCGTGCTTTTTTTCGTGCTTTTTTTCTGTGTTTTTTTTGTGCCTTTTATCGTGCTTTTTTTCGTGCATTTTTTCGTTCTTTCTCGTGCTTATTTTCGTGCTTTTTTTTTCGTGCCTTGGGCGGCACCCAAGACAAGCAACCACAATATTTTGCATTTTGGCCCGTGCTTTTTTTGGTGCTTTTTCTGGTGGTCACTACTAGTGAAGATAGGAAATACACAAATGATATCATATGATCTATACCATATCATATGGCATTGTTCTATTTTGTATTGCATGAAAACATATTATGTTATATGATATTGAAATATGATATCATGTCATATTTTGTTGTAGACTGCAGAATGCAATATTGAATCATATCATGTTGATTCATATCATGGCTAAAAAAATGTACTATCATACAGTATTGCAGTAGGCTATATTGTAATAAAAACCATATTAACATGTTCATTAATTGCACACCAATACATCATACAATGATATGATATAATGTAATATCACATTACGTATATTTACAATGTGCTGTACTATGATTGCAATGTATTCCATTATGTCATATGCACTTGAAACTTAGTAAATTACATTCCAACACTCTCGAAAAGAATTGTACAATGTATTGTCATACGACCAGAACAGTATTCGGCAAACGACTGGATCAAAATGAACCATCGATTAATTCGATCACAATCAATTTAACCTTAGTAATATTTAATAATCCATCAGTCAATAAATGAACAATCAACATGAATAATCGACATGAATCAATGATTTTCTCTGTCAAAGGCACCTCGCCCGGCGGATCTGTCCACGCGTGGTCCTGCCGAGGTCACACGGCAAACATCGGCAAACCTCATCTCGCTCTGAATACAGAATCACTACGTCACCCAAAAACGATCTCAATATACAACATGGTACAACTTTATAACGCATTTCTGCGTGTCAACAACTGTACTAACTGTACATTGTGATATGAGAAACGGGCCAAATAAGCCAAATGCCAAATTACATATTTCGTTCTTTGGCTTGGCGCTGGCCCTACCATATCTTTTCTCATCAAGGTTCTCCGCCAGTAAGGTTTCAGGTTTATGGATGTTTATGGATGTCTATGGTTCTACTATGTTCCTGCTGTTCCACTACACAAAAGAAGAAAAAATAGAGACACATATTAAACACATAGATCACATATACAGTAATCGCAATAATCAACAATTGTGTAAAATATAAATCATGTCAATGTACAATCATCAACATGACTGCATTACAAAAAGACTGCAGAGTCCCGGAACCAATGTGGGTTTTTTAGGGAGGGAAAAAAAACATCTCTTGCCCTTCGTTCCGTTCATCCTCGCTGAATCGATAGTGAAGTCGGGGCTGGGCCCAATGGCTTTTGTATACGAGGACAATGCCACCCTTGGCCTTCCAAAATCACTGCGGCGTGCTCCAAGGAAAGGAGAATCTTTGTTTTGCGTTCAGAGATTTTGGCAAATTGATCTCTGAGATGTCCAACTTAGGTGGAAAATGATGGAAACCAACACTTCTGCAACTCACTCAATTCTGAGTTTTTCCATGAACAAGGAAGTCAAATTTGAATCAGATGTGTAGCCGCTGTAGCCCCAACTCCACACAATCCGTCCGAAAGTTGGAAACTTCAACTCGACCTTCTCTACATGAAATCACACATTTCAAAGAAACGCCTCCTGATCCTTGATGTCTCCGGACAAAGATACTTGTGGTTTGGCCTGAACAGGACCCAAAACCCAAAACCCGAGAAAATGTTTCAACTTAAGCATCCGTTTATGTCAACCAACTGTACGTTCACTTCGTTGAAGATCCCGGAGATGCCGTTGCAAAAATGGATGTTTGTGTCTGTTTGTGTGTGTGTCTCAGTCCTGCAAATCTTACAATCCCAGAAATGAAACTGCTTTTATCATGCTATTTTGACTTAACATGGATTGTGGATGTTTGTTTTGTTTGTTTCAAGCAGGTTTTGTGATGTTTTGTGGTCTAGGATCACATCTGGACTGACCCGGCTCAAGCCTCATCTTGTGCGTACTTTTTCAATTTTCCAGCTCGCAAAATCCACAGTCCACGCGTTTCTGCCACGAAATTCGAGTTGCCATTCCTGAAATGCAATCGACAAAACCTGAAATGCACATGAAATGATATGAAATGTCGTATGTCAAATCATTGGGAGAACCCGTCCACAACAAGCAACCCTACGTGAAACTGGGGGCGGGATGACATCGCATAAATGGCCAAACACAAGTTTGGCATTTCATAGTCGAAGGGAGTTTAAAAGTCTAACTTCCGACAGTATGGACAGTTGAAAAACAGAGCAGAGAAGTAGAGTCAGAAGAAAGAAAATAAAGCTGCGCAAAAGTCAAACGAAAGAAGATACACCTGCGCAAAAATGTTAGGAAAGTCGCGAATCCCTCTGCTTCTTCGATGATTTGTCGGGAGGTCAGCGGGGAAATGAAATATTGCACACCGCTGTGTCAGTTAGTCAGTCAGCTAGTTAGTGAGTTAGTCACTTAGCTAGTCAGTTAGCTAGTCCGTCAGTCAGTCAGTTAGTCAGTTAATCACTTCTCTACTTGTACTTTGTCAGTTCGTCAGTTAGTCCCTTCGGCAGTTAGCTAGTTAGGTAGTTAGTCAGTTAATTCGTCAGGTAGTCAATTAGTCAGTCAGTCAGTCAGCGTCAGTCTATCAGCTAGTCAATCAGCCACTTGCTCAATTAGTCGTCAGTTCGTCAATCAGTCAGATAGTGAATTAGTCAGTTAGTGAGTTCGTCAGTTAGTCAATTAGTCAGTTACTCAGTTGATCAGTTAGGCAGTGAGACAATTGGACAATTAGTCAGTTCGCCAGTCAGCTAGTTAGTCAGTTGGTCAGTTAGGCAGTTAATCAGTGTTTTTGGTTTGTCAGCCGTCCGCCACCGCCTCGTGCGGTACTACTGGCATACCTGTACCTTACATGTCTCAAAAGCCATTTTGCTGCGGCACTCGGATTTGACAAAAACTAGATTTGATGGCATACATTTACACAATCTTACAAACACATTAGGAACACGCTTGTTTTCTCAGGATATCTCATCACAGTTGCCGTTTTGATGCAGAATGTTTCTACCTCAGGGCTTCAAAGCGCAACAGGTCTGAGACATGCAGAAACTGCATGACCATCTCACCCCGCCACAAGTAATTGGCATGTTAATTCATAAAAATGCCATACATGGCTTACAACTCCTGTCCACAAGCACTGAGAGTTGGGGCAATGGCAATGCAAAACGTCCAAGTAAAATTGGCAAGTAGCGAAGTAGAAGGATGAAATGGTGATCACCAGGCGTTCGCAACAGTTGAGACAAAGACTGGATTGGCGAATGAAAGCCAGGACACCCTGTTGGGAGTGCTTCTTGGTGGCCAGTTGATAGTAATAGCTCATTGCCCTATTGTGCTGCTGAGTGTCTTCATCCAATTGCTGCAGCCATCATTTAAAAGAAACCTCAAACGACTCTAACTTTGCGTTGAAAAAATAAACTCACAGATCTCACTGCTGTAAAGTGATGAAATTGACACATCAACAGCTGTACCTTGCAAGACACCAAGACAAACCTTGGAGACCTCCCGTTTCGTGTTGATGTGAACTGAGAAGCTCCAAACAATCAACGCCAAATTAAACGAAGACAATCCTGTTTCCCAACCAAAAAATATATCCGGACAAACTGAGATGTTTTTCAACACCAGGCTACAAAGCTGTGATGGCGAAGTGCTGCCAAGAGACTCTAACTTGTCCGTGCATGGGAATCGCATCACCCAAAAACCACTGAATCCTTGAACTCTGCTGTTGTTCATTGCCAAACCTGTGACATGCAAGACTATTTGAAAACCAAATGAGGGGCAGTTGAACATACCGTACCAGCCAACGTGGAGGAAAGCATTTCCCCAGAACATGTAGCATAATAAACATTATTAAGGTCGGGTTCACGATCAAACTTCCGAATTTCGTGCATTGCAGTCACTGCCGTCTGCCAATATGTTATATCTTTCCGTTTTAATCAGTCGCAAGGCTGCAAATGAGTACTCAAATAACGTTGTGAAGACAGGTCACAATGTGATAACACTTAAAATCAGTCAGGTCAGGCTTTACGGCTTTACCTTTTCCGATGCCAGAGTTGCTTCTGATTAAAATGGCTCCGCCTGGCAAAGCAGTCCACGACAAAGGCTGCCCAGGTTTCACCTATGCGACATGATCAATGTGACTGACACCAAAGGCAAGAAACATCAAGCGATTTGGCAGTCATATCAATCATATCAATGAACGAACATGATACATGTTCAAATGATACTCGTCATGATGGAAATAACCTGAGGGGAGGAGCGGAAGCCAGCCAGGTCAGCACGAACATTGTGCTGAATTTAGCTAAAGAAAAGACTGTAACAACGTGAAAAAAACATCAGCAGGCCCAAAACATCGCATATAGCGGCGTCTTCCTAAAATCCACCAACCACCCGTCGGCGGACAAGGGGGGAATCGATCAAGCACTGTGCCAGAAGTGCCTAGTGGTACAAAGGGCTGCGAAACGACCATTTGGCCCACCCTACTTACGGTGAAACTTCGCTTAGCCTGTGGGCTGGCTTTCCTAAATGATGATACAGCACCATTCTAGACAAGTAACAACATATCTTAATTTGTGGGGGGGCGAGGGAAAACGAAAGCTAGACTACTAGGCAGTGGAAAGGACAAGGAGGACGTAGGTTGAGTAGATACATAGAGTGGGGTATACCGTTTGACACCAGCAGCGCGCCAGCACCATACAGCACCAGGGACAGGAAGAAATTCCACTGCTACCATAGCAGTATAGTGGTAACACAAGCAGCCGCAGCAGCACCACAGCAGCAAGGAACAGCCAGCCAGCGGGCAACAAGATCTACCAAGATTGGAGACCACCTGGTAGGAATCGAGCCCGAGAATGCCCGAGACCTGTCGAATATGGGGCCGTGGTTCTGGCGCATGATGTCCTTTCGGGTGGATTTTGGTGCGAGGTGCGCCTTTTCGGGCTCGTTTTTGGTGTGCGGTGCGCCGTTTTTGGGCTCGGTTTTGGTTCGCAGTGTGTGGTGCGCCGATTCTGGGGTCGATTTTGGTGTGCGGTGCGCCGTTTTT